>JAAGKR010007483.1:0-36444 GCA_011419295.1 Clarias macrocephalus | reverse complement strand
TGCGTACTCTGCCCAGTTTGCAGAAGGGTGACTGGGTTTCTGCGCTCCCCCAGTTACTCTTCTGTTATAACACGACTCCCCATCAAGTGACTGGGGAGTCCCCGTACTTCCTGATGTTTGGCCAGGAACCCCGACTGCCTGTTGACTTTTTGTTGGGTCGTGGTCAAGAGGGGGGCCCTGGTAGTGTTAACAGTTGGGTGTTAGAGCATCAGACAAGACTGCAGGTGGCTTTTGAAGGGGCTCGGGAACAGCTGCATTTAGCTGCGGCACGTCGCAAGGAGAGGCACGACTCTTGTGTCCAGGATGTACCCTTGGATAAGGGTCAATTAGTTTTTCTTCTGAACTATGGTCTAAAGGGTCGTCATAAAATCCAGGACCACTGGAGCTCGGTGGTGTACCAGGTAGTGAAAGCACCTGGAACAGGAGGCTCAGTTTACATTATTGCACCAGTTAATGATGTGACTAAGGTGATGCAAGTCCTTCACTCGCTGCTGAAGGCAAGGGTAGGGCAGGACTCTGTAGTGCTCCCCCCAAAGGATACCTCGCCAGCTGTCGCGGAGCCATTGTATGAGGAGCTTTCCTCATTGGAGGAGGTTGACTTGGTTAGGGTGGTACCGGAGAGGGTGCTCGCTGCTACCGAGTTAGAGAGTCAAAGCCAGGCATTGGCTGGCCCCAGTGCGATGGCGGGTGGGGTGGACGCCGCAGCTGAGGCCCCTGTGGGTCCCGAACCACCAGGGCAGGGCGCCGTAAGTCACGTACCCATGATTGATCCTGGTTCTTCAGGTCCACCTTATAGTGAGGGTGCAGTGAGACGCACGGGGCGAACTACTGCTGGTCGTCATTCCAACCGCAACCATTTGCCTTGGGCTGTGGGGAGGGTAGTAAGTGTAGAGGCTGTTGGTGCTTCGTTAAATTCCATGTCCGCACTGTTCCGGCCTTGGGTTTAGGTTAAGTTGGGTTAATCGTCGGGGCGACGATTTAAGAGCTGTGGGTAGATTGTGGCAATGTGATGGGCCCTCCTTATTGGTTTATCGGTAAGTGACTCATCACGCATGATTGCGGCATCGGGTAATGTTAACCGGCAGTTTGTTTACTGCTTAGTCGTGGAACTCGTTCTGCGCATGCGCCCTCGTGCATGACATTTTGTGAGCTGTGAGCAGCGGTACAACTCGCGTGATAAAACGATTCATCCGGGTAAGTGAGTTTCGTTTTCTCTGGTTCATAGAAAAGATTTGTCTTCCGCATTGACGGCGCTGCTGTTTTTCTCTTCCGGTCTTGTTGTTTCATTTCCTTTTTTTTTCTTCTTTGTGGATCTGCTCCGGGTTATTGGTTACATTGTGCCTGTGGAGTGGGATCATGGATAGCTTACTGTAGCACTGGTTTGGAGCTGCCCTGCTACTACGGCTATCTGCATCTGTAATCTTTACGGATATTGTGTTGTGACGTAGCTTTTGGAGAACTCTGAATTTGATATGATTGCTGCAGTGAGCATCTAGCTCGAAATTTCCTTATTTCTGTTTTTTTGGTTTGTTATTTTTACCTTTTTCCCTGTCTTATGTTTTCTTGTGTATGGAGGTAAAGAGAACTTTTGCTCTTTCATTAGTTTTGTTTGTTTTATATTGTGGATGTGTGTGATTGTTATTGAATGTAATTCTGTCCATCTTAGGCACTGGGAGGCCAGGAGGTTAGCTACTTAGCTGGAGCACTGGTGTTATTATAGCAGTGTGGAGTGCAGTGTTGACTGGATTCACGTTTCACCTTGTGTGAGTGTGTGTGTGTGTGATGCACGTGTGCACCCGTACTACCGGTACTTCATCTAGCCTGTCCCAGCCATTGTGAAGTTTGTGCCTGTAATTTGGTTTGTTTCTCGTGTCGTGAGTATTGTTTTTTTTATTTATTTGTTTTGTGTTAGGATACAGAGTGCCCGGTTGATCTAAATTTAGCATTGTATGCTAATGAGCTTTTTAATTATTTGATTGTGAATTAAAAATAAAGTTTTGTACATTTGTCCACACGTCTCTCTGGGTTACTTGGCCTACCAACTTGTGTGTCTCAATTGGGTTATTTCCCCGGTTAACCTCGGGGTGGCGTAATCGGTTTTAAAATATTTTCACCACTGTGCCACACATGTCTCCCTGGAGCTCCCCTCCTCGCTCCAAGAGCTCATGGATCTGGCTGGCCGGGTGGATTTGCATCTTTACCAGAACACCAGCCAGGGGATCACCACCCAAGATCACGCCCCTGTCACCAAGAACACACGAACAGGAGAGATCTATGCAACTGGGCAGGACCCGCATCTCCCCAGAGGAGTGATGGTGTTCCTGAGTCGAGGGAGCCTGTTTATACTGCGGGAAATCTGGTCAACTACTAAAGAACTGCCCAATAATGAGGAGTCAATCACTTACAGGACATCCCAGCCTGAATGTATCAAGGAACCATTCAGAGCAGATCTCGCTGTTTATCATGGAGGGATCCCATGCCACGGTCGTTCTGTGCCTGCCTTGGTTGACCTATCACAACCCGCAGTTTGACTGGGCCAGGAACTCAATCTCAGCCTGGAGTCCATCGTGTTCCACAACCTACTTCCGAGCTGCCACCACATCACGAATCAACCCTGCCTCCACGGAGGAACCACAGGATCTCACTCACGTTCCCTCAGACTACCTTTATCTAAAAAAGGTTTTCTTTAAATCTCGCGCCCCCCCCCCCCCCCCCACCAACAATACGACTGTGCCATCGACATGCTCCCGGGCACCACGACTCCCAAGGCCCATCTATACTCACTGCTGCACAAGGAATGCGAAGCTATGAACCAATACATCGCAGAGTCTCTCATGGCTGGGTTCATTCATCCTTCCTCCTTCTCTGTGGGGGCCGGATTCTTCTTCGTGGGCAATAAAGATGCTTCCCTTCACCCCTGCATAGATTATAGGGGTCTGAACGAGATCTCTGTGAAGAACCAGTAACCTCTTTTACTAATGGCAACTGCCAAGATCTTCACCCAGCTAGATTTATTCAATGCATACTACCCGTTCGCATTTGGGAGAGAGGGATGAGTGAAAGATGGCCTTCAACACCCCTACAGGACATTATGAATACCTGGTGTACCTGGTGGTCCCTTTTGATCTTACTAATGCTCCCGCAGTTTTTCAGGCCCTCGTTAATGATGTACTCAGGGACTTCCTCAACTCATCGGTTTTCGTTAACTTGGAAAATATCCTGATCTTTTCCCGAGACCTGGAGGAGCACCAGAACCATTAACGCCAGTTCGTCATGGTGGTTGGCACCTCAGGGGTAGGGAGCGTCCTTTCCCAGAGGACCACGCATGATAACAAGCTGCACCCTTGCTCCTTCTTCTCTCACCGCTTAAGCCCGGCTGAAAGAAATTATGGCTTCGGCGATCGTGAGGTCTTTGCCATCAAGTTGGCTCTGGACGAGTGGAGACACTGGGTAGAGGGGACAGAGGTTCCATTCCTAGTTTGGACCGATCACAAAAACTTCAAGTATCTATGGAGCCCCCAGAGGCTCAATGCCTGCAGACTTGGTGGTCCCTCTTTTTTCTTTAGATTAAATTTCACCCTCTCCTATCGGCCACTATCAAAAAACTCCAAGCCAGATGCCCTCTCAAGACAGTTTATGGCCACTCATGACTTCACTGCCAATGACACTATTCTGCAGCCTCCCTCTTTGCTCGCCACTGCCAAGCTCAGCAGCGAGACCAAAGTCAAACAAGCCCTGGCTCATGAGCTGGGGCCAAGCAACACACCCAATAATTGTCTCTATGATCCTCTCTCTCTGCATTCTCAAGTCCTAGAATGGGCACACACCTCAAAGCTCTACTGCCACCCTGACAAGACAACGCAAGTCCAGCAGCATTTTTTAGTGGCCCACTCTTAAAGAGGACATCACCAGCTTCATGGCAGCATGCACTAGATTCAAACATGTCAACACAGCCCCAGCTGGTCTCCTCAGGCCCCTGCCTATATCGTACCACCCAAGGTCCAACATCACTCTGGACTTTGTCAAAGGGTTACCCACCTCCAACAGCCATACCTGTATTATGACTGTGGTAGATCGCTCTCTAAAGCCGCTCATTTCATCCCCCTGCCAGGTTGGTGGAAAGACTGACTTGTTCTTAGTGCATACTCTAGACTGCGGCATGCTTGTTCATTTGAATGATTGATTTAAAAAATAAGTCATCTGTTTACATGTTTTATTGTTTGTAAAGAAAGATATTCGATTGTTGACTGTAATAATTACATTAATAATTATAGCATTGTATGCTAACCAATCTCAGGTCATGTTAAATGGTGACATTAGTATCCATGTTTTTTAGGTAGTTAGCAATTTAAGAGATAAGTTATAATGTAAGCACTGTCATTCTGTTGTATTTTAATGTTGGGTGCTTAATACAACCCTTTTGCACTAATACTGTGTACGCTATATTATATTCATTCATCTTATTTTATTGTTTAACAACTTGACAGTTAATTTTGTTTGTAAAATGCTCAATTTCTTGATACTACCTGTAATATTGTTAACTAATTGATCATTTGTTATTGTATCCTGCTTCTGGATCATTTTGGAGGGAGTTTTGTAGGGGGTTTCACCCCCAATCAAAAGGTCAGACCGAGATGAAGAACCAGACCTTCGAGATTGCCCTGAGACGCATGAGGAAGCAGAAGCGCGGCAAGTGGGCGGGAGTCTGTGCTAGGCTTCCGCCCATCATCCTATCAAACGTCTGCTCCCTGGAAAATAAACTTAACTACATTCGACTGCAACAGACTACACAGCGTGAGTTTAGGGACTGCTGCGTCTTTGTTTTCACGGAGACATGGCTCAACGACAGAGTTCCAGATGCCACCATTCAACTAGACGGGCTAGCTTCGTGTCGGGCCGACAGAAATCCTGCTCTGTGAGGTAAGTCTCGAGGCGGCGGCTTGTGTGTTAACATCAGCATGGAATGGTATAAGAACTAAGAGAAAATTACCTTTTTATTTACCACGGGAATTTACCACTGTTATCAATATCAGAGTGTACATTCCACCTAGCACTAATGCTAAGGAGGCGCTCTGTGAACTGTATGCAAGGATCAGTAATCTGCAGAACACACACCCGATAGACTTTTTATTGTTACTGGAGATTTCAACCATGCAAATCTCAAGTCAGTGCTTCCTAAATTCCATCAGTATGTGGACTTTGCAACGATAGGGGAAAACACGCTGGATCTTGTTTACACAAACATGTGCGGCGCATATCGGGCAGAGCCCCGCCCCCACCTTAGACCACATCTCTGTTATGCTAATTCCAGCATACAGACTACTCGTCTGGAGTTCAAAACCAGTTCTGAAGCAGGTGAAAACCTGGCCAGCAGAAGCCATCTCTGCTCTTCAGGACTGTTTCGAGAACACTGACTGGAACATGTTTAGGGAGGCTATGACTTCACCGACTTGGAGGAGTACACGTCATCAGTGGCCAGCTACATCAAGTGCACCGCTGACGTCACTGTCTCCAAGAACATCATCTCACGACCCAACCAGAAACCATGGATTAATGCGGAGGTGCGTGCACTTCTGAGGACCCGAGACTCTGCCTTCAGAGCGTGGGACAAGGTGGCCCTAAGAACAGCAAGGGCCAAACTGTCCCGGGCCATCAGAGAACTGTGCACATTCCCAGAGAACCACAACCACTTCAGAGACAGCGGTGACACACGGCGCATGTGGCAGGGCATACAAGCCATCAACCACTACAGGTCTTCATCACCTTCCTGTGACAGTGACAGCTCCCTTCCGAATGCGCTGAACAGCTTCTACGCACAGTTCGACATGCAGAACGACGTGACGGCGAGGAAGACCGCCCATCCTCCGAACGACCAGGTGTCGTGCCTCACCACGGCTGATGTGAGGAAAACTCTACGCAGAGTCACCCCATGTAAAGCTGCTGTACCAGACATCATCACAGGCAGATTGGTTAGAGAATGTGCAGAACACCTCTCGTTCCCACATGCTTCAAGTCTACCACCATCGTCCCCATGACGAAGAAGTCTTCTGTGTCCTGTCTCAATGACTACCACCCTGTGGCACTCACACTATCATCATGAACCGCTTCGAGCGGCTCGTCATGAGACACATCAAGACCCTGCTGCCCCCCTCACCAGACCCATTGCAGTTTGCGTATCGTTCAAACCGTTCGGCGGACGACGCCATCTCCGCCACACTCTAGCTGGCACTGACACATCTCAAAAAGAAGGACACTTATGTCAGAATGCTGCACATAGATTTCAGTTCAGCATTCAATACAATCATCCCCCAACACCTGATCGGGAAGCTGAGCTTGTTGGGCCTGAACACCTCCCTCTGTAACTGAATCCTGGACTTTTGACCGAAAGACCTCAGGCAGTGTGGATCAGAATCTACACCTCCAGCACCACCACACTGAGCACTGGGACCCCCAAGGCTGCGTGCTCAGTCCCCTGCTGTTCACCCTGTTGACTCATGATTGTGTAGCGACACACAGCCCCAATCATATCATTAAGTTTGCTGATGACACGGCCGTGGTGGGTCTCATCAGCAAGAACGAGATACATACAGAGAGGAAGTGCAGAGGCTAATGGACTGGTGTAAAGACAACAACCTGTCTCTGAACGTTCTTAAGACAAAATAGATGGTTGTTGACTTCAGGAGGACACGGAGCGATCACTCTTCACTCAGCATCGACGGCTCTTCTGTGGAGATCGTCAAGAGCACAAAATTCCTGGGTGTCCATCTGGAGGAGAACCTCACCTGGTCACTCAACACCAGCTTTCTGCACAAGAAAGCCCAACAATGTCTTTTCTTCCTGAGAAGGCTGAGAAAGGCACAGCTTCCACCACCAATCCTTACCACCTTCCATAGAGAAACTATTGAGAGCATCTTGAGCAGCTGCATCACTGTCTGGTTTGGGAATTATACCATATCAGACCGCAAGACCCTACAGCGGAAAGTGAGGACAGCTGAGAAGATCATCGGGGTCTCTCTCTCCTCTATCGATGACATATACACCACACGCTGCATCCGCAAAGCCACCAACATTGTGGCTGACCGGACACACCCCTCACACTCACTCTTCACCCTCCTGCCATCTGGAAAAAGGTACCGAAGCATTCGAGCACTCACATCCAGACTATGTAACAGTTTTTACCCACAAGCCATCCGTCTCCTCAACACAAAGGGACTGGAATGATAAACATAAGCATACACATACACAATCATTCAGACGAACTATATAACATCAGGACTGAACTGATAAACACACACATGCACAATCACACTGACCTACAACCATCTTAATTTGTTCATACCTTCCCATCTGTGCTGCTCTTTGCAATTTTTGCACAATATTTATTTCACTTGCTATTTGCACACAATATTTTTGTCACAATGTCAGTTGTGTACTGTACAAGTACTGTAAGGTGTTACATTGTTGCGTTTGTCATGTAGCTCTTTGTTTGCACATTTGCATGCACTTTGTTGTCTATTGTCTGTTGTGTGTTTTTGCATAGAAATTGATTGTTTTTAGGTTTACTTAAAAATGTAAAAATGTAAATCTGTCATATCTGAGCCAGTCAGCTAATTAGATCTCTTATTCAGCTAGCTGGTTCCAGTAAAGTGTGTTGTTAATTTACGTTGTGTTGTTAATTCATGTCGTTGCATGTATGTAGCACCTTGTTTGGTTTTCTTGGTCCTGGAGGAACGTTGTTTCCTGTCACTGTGTACTGAACTGTATATGGTTGAAATGACAATAAAAGCCGACTTGACTTGACTTGAACTGTTATGTGGACATATTTATATATTGTGCACAATTCTGATGTAAAAAATATATATGTAAATTACAGTACATGACATTTCTTTGTGTGTTTTAGTTAGAAGTCTGGCCAAACCAGGAGGAAGTTACCAAAATCTTTAAGTATCTGGACAGTAATGCTGATGGTGTCATGGACTTCTCAGAGTATCTCGGCCTTGCCATGTGTAATTATAATCTTTTCTTTTCAAAGCACATAATGGGTGAACTGATTGCTGGGATAGCACTGACACCGTTGCTAGGGATGATGCTGCAATTTAAGGACTGTGATCAATCCAATCAATGATGATAAAAAAATAACCTCTGACCTCTGTGAAAATAGAATACATGATAATAGAACAGACAGTGAAATCATAATGTTTGTATATGAAGAAACTGTATAATCATGAATACAGGCTAATTTATGCAAAGTTTCTTTTATAGGTAAAACATATATATTCTTAGACTTTACAGAAGACGTTCAGTAACTTTTATGTGGACATATTTATATATTGTGCACAATTCTGGCATTTCTTTGTGCTTTGATTAGAGGTCTGGCCTAAGCCAGGAGCAAGTTACCAAAATTTAGAGGAGGACTTTTAATAGGCTTAAGAGTCTCTATAGCAGAGGACAAAATGGCTGTAAGAAGAAATATTTTTCAAACACTTAACTGGGCTTATGTTTACTTTCAAAGCTGAAAAAAAACTTTGCTCTTCTGTCCAGTTTGGTTTTCTTGTTTTACTTCCTTCCATCTCTCTTGGATTGCTGACTACACACCATCCAAAAGTGCAAATTAAATAGACTGTCCTGCAATTATGCAAATAGAGTATCTCCATGTCCTGCCATAAATTATTTATTAAAGGAAAAAAAATTAATGGACCTTACCAGCCCTAATATGAGCCTATAACATGAGGTTTCTTACTTTCTTTCTATATTTGCAATGTTGGTAATGATTTTTTTATTGTGATTATTATTGCTCCTAAATGGCTGTTACTGTACTGTCACGGTAAACCAAACCATGATCATCCATTCCCATACTCTGTTTCTGTGCTTCCGTTTTGCTGCCTCATTTACTGGAGTATATCTGTTCCTCATTTCATTCATTCCTTTGTCCTATCTAGCTCACTCACAAATAACCACTCATTGTCAGATTATTGTGTGCTCTTGTAACCCTACAGAGATATGTAAATAACTTATCTGTGAAGTTCAACTTTGGATGTTTGCAAGGCATGGTTTTGACCCAGAGAAGTCAGTAATACTAAAGAATGTGAAAACCTCAGTGACTCTTAGTGATGTGCGTAAGGCTTTTGTACATAATGGTAGAGTTAATAAGGTAAAATGGTTTGGGGAAGATGTGGGAGAAGGCCTTTTGTGTGAGTTTAAAGAGTGTTACCTAAATGTTGCTAGATGATAAACACCTTAATTCAAGAGCAGAATGGTTATTGGGAAGTAGTTCGAGTAGATGAGTTGACAAAGCATAAGGCTAACGTAAAGGGAAAATCTACTTCAAAGCCAGTAGGTGAGACTCTAGAGGCTTTGCTAGATCAGATTCAAACTATCGTTGATCAAAATATGAGGGACATTGAGTTGGATCAATGTGTTCGGAATAGGCAGTCGGGTAGTTTACAGAAAGCAGCGGCATCTCCTACAACTCCTGTTAAGCCTAGAGTTTACACATCTATACCTCATCCTCAAATCCCAAAACATCTGAAGGACTTGACACACCCAACCCTTCCGGCTCAGATAAAACCACCATGGGTAGTGAAGCCCCTGCTACATCCCAACTAACCTTTACTATCCCTACTGAAGCACAGAGAGTCATAGTAGAACATGTTGTTAAACATGACCTGAGCCAAACGAATTATCTTTCCTCCAAGTGTGAATTTCGCACTTTCTCTGTGTGGCGGGACACCGAGGGTTTTAAGAAAGTGCAACCTAACGATTACGCCACCCTGGAATTTCACCAGGGAATATTTATTGAAAATTTGTTCTCAGAAACAGCACAGGTTCATTCTCAGTGAGACAGCAGGAGACGTAGATATAAAAATAAATCAACTTTTATTACAAAACATAAGAGAAAAAGAAAAAGAGCAATCCCACTTTAACATTTAACATACAAACACATCATACAACCTTCCTACAGGAATGACTGAGATATTCTAAAATAAATTAGCTCAAGGTACACCAGCTGAGGCGTGACAGCGAGCAACAAGGGGCACAAATAGGCCTCCACGGCACCTCACCATTTCATACACCTGTGTAGACACACACACACACGAAAAGGAGACCGCCACCAGGACTATACCCTGCCTTAGGCACTCAGCTCCTGTAACCACAAAAGTATGTTATACAGTTCTCAATGTTATCATAGGCACCCTGGAAGAATCAGTCACTCGAAAGGAAATACAAAACTTAATCACACACAAGAAAAAGCTCAATTAATAAAAGAAACAAAAAAAAAACACACCAATGCACAATTCACACACCCACAATTATGATAAACCAATAGACAAACAATAAAATTAAAGAAAAGAAATCCAAATAACTAAACATGTACACACATACACACCAAAACAAAAGGAGTCCAACACAACATGCACAGCTAAAAGATGTTCCAGAGGAGCTGCTGGGAGCAAAGCAGTTAGCTCCCAGCTAATAGCAGCAGTTAGCACCCAGGCAAAGCAGTTATCTTTCAAGCAAAGCAGCAGATAGGACCCAGGCAAAGCAGTTGTTAGCATCCAGGCAAAGCAGTTGTTAGCACCCAGGCAAAGCAGCAGTTAGTACACAGCCCCAACTGCACAGAAAAGAATTACACATGGAATGCAGCTAACTGGTCTATAAAACAAATTAAAACCTAGACAGCTCAGGTGACACCCCATGCTTACCAAACAGATGAAAATCTTAATACATACCATGCAAGTAGAACCTCATGGAACCCAATTACACTATCAGGGAACAATTGCAAAGAGGCTCACATGTCCAATTCTGTCCCACGCCAACCTCTGCATCAGAATAAATAGACACAGCTAAGCATTTAAACAAATTACGAGAACTACAGCACTTACAACGAGCTCTCTTACCTGTAGAGGGATAACCTCGGGCCAATGCCAGCAACAGCACTTCATTAAGTGTTGCGTTCTGAGGGAAACACTACCATGAGCTGCAATCTACCACAAATAACCAACCAGCTTCACTTCACATACCTGAATGATGCAGTGATGACACCAAGGCAAGAGGCGGGACCTATAACAAAAGACTACCTGTCACCAAACCTATATACATCCTCCCACTGCCCCATCATGGGACAGCCAACAAGCCAAGTAACCAATTAGGTCTAAGTAGGTGGAGCCTCAACCTGCCACAATCTACCCCACGCTTTTGCATCGTCGCCCGATGACCAAAATAAGTAAAAAAACTCACGTCCAGGGCCTAAATGCGGAAATGGCACCCGATGCCCCTTCCAATAGGGCCAATTCATTATCCACCCCCCTGGCAGACCGCGGGAGGTGGTAGAGATTACGATGTTGGCCAGCCGTAGCTCTCCTAGAGCGCCGTGGTACTACGTCCACCTCAGACAAATCCTTGTCTGACACCCTAACCCCAACAGCCAAAGGCGTCTCTGGAACTATAACCCATAAATCCCCTGGCTCTGACAGTTCTGAAGCCTGCTCAGTCAACGGTGGCTCAGGTCCAACTACTGGACTATGAGGAGATACTGGGGCGGAGAAATCCTTCGGAGTCTGTGCCTTCAGCAAAGAACGATGTACCTGCCTCACCTTATTCAAATCATCAACTGGGGCAATGGAATAGACTGAACCTCCACTCTTAGGGGTTTTCACCACCTGATACACCACAGGACTCCATAAATCTTGGATCTTTGCCTGGCCTCTCATGCCAAAATCACGGAGATAGACCAGTTGCCCCTCCACAAGTGGCACATCTTGCACATGAGAGTCATACTGCGCTTTGCGCCACTCAGCTGCAACCCTCAGGTGCTCCCGTGCCCCTGCAAAAGCCACCTGCAATCGAGTCTGATGCTCTATAACCCACTCATGCACATTTCCTGCTACAGTTTCCTCCACTCTACCCAACAGAAAGTCAACCGGCAAACGGGGCTCTTGCCCAAACATTAAATAATAGGGTGACTCACCTGTTGATTGGTGTGGGGTCGTATTGTAGCTAAACAAAACCTGTGGGAGACCAAGCCCAATCCCATTTGCTTGAGGGAGGCAAGGTACGCAATAGGTTATGCAGAGTCCTATTAAACCTTTCACACTGACCATTCCCCGCAGGATGATAAGGTATACTTTGTGACCTCCACTTTATACAAACTGCAAACCTGCTGAATAAGTGAGGACTCAAAATTACGGCCCTGGTCAGAATGTATGCGACCTGGGACCCCAAACCTATAAAACCATTTCACCACAAGTACTTGAGCCACAGTTTCAGCTCTCTGGTCCCGTGTAGGGACCGCCAATGTGTACTTGGTGAAGACATCAGTCATCACTAGTACATTCCAAACCTGACCTGGATGGCTCCAATATGGTAAAATCAATGGCCAAGATCTCATTTGGCCTAGAAGCAATTAAATGTCCCATAAAACTGGGGGCAACAGGCTGCCCATCCTTGGCAGACTGGCAACGTTCACACTCCTTACACCAGCGGGCCACCTCTCCAGCCATACCTGGCCAATAACAGCGCTGGCGAACCAACTCAGTGGTGCGTTCCACACCCTGGTGTCCATGTTCCTGGTGGAGCCACCTCAAGATATCCTTTCTTAACATGGCAGGCAAGAGTACTTGAAAAATTTCTTCTCCCCCATCTGGGCGGAAAATTTGACGGTGCAGTACCCCTTCACGTTCTACCAACCGGTCCCACTGTCGGAGGATGGTTAAACTACTCTTACCCAACAATTTGCGCTCTGCCGGATTGGGAAAGCTCTTCTGGTGCAAAAAACCCAGAACCTTACCAATATCTGGATCGGATTCTTGCAGCGCTCTCAATTCAGCTGCAGAAAGACTTGGAAAAACCCGAAGTGCTGCTTGGGTCGCCAGACACACTGGCTCTCCTCCTGTAGCATGTCGCACTAGTACCGGAACTGCAGTCGCTGGTGCAAGCTGCCCTACTCCCTCGCTATTCACTGGAGGCTGTCTTGAAAGGGCATCAGCATTACTATTACTCTTGCCTGGCCTATACCGAACTTCAAAGTCAAAAATAGCAAGTTGGGCAGCCCAACGCTGTTCAGTGGCCCCTAGCTTTGCTGATGCAAGGTGACTCAGAGGATTGTTATCAGTATAGACAATGCACTTATGCCCCAGCAAATACTCTCGAAACTTTTCTGTCATTGCCCACTTAAGAGCCAAAAATTCAAGTTTCATAGAGCTGTAATTTGTAGGGTTACGCTCAGTGGGCCACAAACTACGACTGGCGAAGGCAATGAGACGAACCTTTCCCTCTTGCTCTTGGGAGAGAACTGCTCCCAACCCACGATGATTCGCATCTACTTCCAAAATAAATGGCAATGAAAAGTCAGCATATGCAAGAATAGGTGAAGTGGTAAGCCTCTCCTTTAATGTGTCAAAACTCTGTTGACACTGCTCTGTCCAAGCACTGCCAAAAGGCTGTCCCAGCACTCTATTATGCCTGCCCCCAACCCACTCGGCTACCAGCTTATGTAGAGGGGCTGCCAACTTAGCAAATCCCTTCACAAAGCGGCGGTAGTAACTAGCAAAGCCTAAAAATGAACGTAATTCTGTAACATTTCCTGGGCAGGCCCAATTGGCTACCACCTCCACCTTACTTGGATCGGTGGCAACTCCCTGAGAGGACACCACATGACCTAGGTACTTAACCTGCTGTTGAAAGAACGCACACTTTTCCAGCTTTGCTTTAAGGCCCTCCCGCTTCAATCTGCCCAAGACAACCTCCAACCGCTCCAGATGTTGAGCCACTGAGGAGGAGAACACAACAATGTCATCCAAGTACAACAACAAAGACTGATGCCGCTGGTCCCCAAACAACCTTTCCATTAACCGCTGGAAAGTGCTGGGAGCATTACAAAGGCCAAACGGCATCCTATTCCATTCAAATAGCCCGAATGGAGTACAGAATGCAGTTTTGTGTTTATCCTCCTCGGTGACAGGAACCTGGTTGTATCCACTGGCCAAATCCAAAGTGGAAAACCAGCGGGCCCCGGTCAGTGCATCTAACGTCTCCTCTATACGAGGCAGCGGGAACGCATCTTTTCTAGTCCTGGAGTTCAACTGACGGTAGTCTACGCACATGCGTAGGCTACCATCCTTTTTCTTTACGAGGACAATAGGGGACACAAGGACTGCAACTCTCTCGAATAATCTGAGCCTCAAGCAGTTGGTTAATGTGCGTTTTCACCACATCATACTCAGAGGGCGGCAAGCGCCTATAACGCTGCCGAACAGGAACGTTGTCAATCAGAGGAATGTCATGAGAGAGTAGATCAGTACACCCCAAATCATTGTCGTGGGCTGAAAACACTGACTGATACTGCCGTAACAGGTTCCTAACCTGATTTTGCTCCCCTGTCCCCAAAGCAGATAACTCTACCGCTTCAATCTGCTCCGGGAGAGAGAATTCAACCACACAACCCTGGGACCCTATTGTAGCCACAACCTCCCCAACCTCAGTCACCCCTGGAGGTAAGCTGGTAGCATATACCCACTGTAGGGTACCCAACAGAGTATTTGGATAGAGAACTGCATCCAAGGTCCCAACATTCACAACATTCCAACTCCATGTAACCAATACAGTGGAACCTCGGATTGCGAGTAACGTGGTTTACGAGTGTTTCGCAAACCGAGCAAAGATTTTAAATATTTTTTTATTCGGAAACCGAGCAAGTATTAGTTTACGAGCGCCGAGTATCATGCTTCACATATGCGACTCTTATTTTGACACCGAGCGTCACTCTCTCACCTTCCCCCCCTCCCCCTCCCTCCTTCCCCCCACGGCTTCAAACACAGAAACTCTGCTCGTGCCTGCGCAATTTGACACTGAAACACACACACGCATGGACGCTCTCTCCCCTTTTCACCTTTTCCGGCTTCACAAAGACACAGAAACTCTGCTCTGTCGCGATTCTTTTCAAAGGTAAGGTGCTGGTTCATTTTTTATTTATTTATTTATTTATTTTTTACTTTACAGCGGTGATTCCCTTAGTATGCGCTCACGCCTGGTCAGAGAGATTTCTTTTTTTTCCCCTGTTAAAACAGTGTTTCTGTGTTTGTGTGTTTGTTGTGAAACTTAAGTGATTCCTTTAGTGTGCGCTCGTGCTAGTCTCGCTTTTTTTTTCCTGTTAAACCGGTGTTTCCGCTGTGTTTATGCACTTGTTGTGAACTTAAAAAGTGTGTCTGTTAATATACGCTCATGTCAGTCTCAGTGAGATTTCTTTTTTTTCCTGTTAAAACGGTGTTTCTGTTGTGTGTGTGCGTGTGTGTGTTTGTTGTGAAACTGTTGTGAAAAAGCGAGGTGGGGAGAGGGAGGAGGAGTGTTACTGTGTAAAACGAGGCGAGGGAAGGGGCCAATTCCCGCACACACACACGGCGCGTGCGCGCACCAATGGAAACACTTATGTCAGGATTTATTTGTACTTTTTTTTAAAGGTAAAGTGCAGATTAATTAGTTTTATTTTCATTTTATAGATTGTATTAATTATTTTGATGTATTTATTTTTGGGGGCTGTGGAATGAATAATTTGAGTTTTCATTATTTCTTATGGGAAATGATGATTTGGTTTAAGAGTGTTTTGGAATACGAGTCCACTTCTGGAACGAATTATGCTCGTAATCCAAGGTTCCACTGTATATGGAATCTCAAGACCATTCGCCGCACGTAGTTGGAGCCACTGACACCGTTTTAACCTCTCCCAAGCCCATGGTTTAAAATGTTCCAAAAAACAGCTTTCAGTTATTGTAGAAACCATGGAGCCCGTATCCACCAAACATGTAACCGGTACCCCACCAATACTGGCAACCAAATGTGGGCAGCTAGACATTAAATGGGACATCATGCTACCACTAGCCAACACATCAGAGCCCCTAATTACCCCCTCCGAGCTGTGGCTCAACAGCCCGGCGGGTACTAGTTTCCAGATGGCTGACTGGCTCGAGGCTGCCCCCCTAAAGGCAATGATGCTGCGGAGACAGAAGACAAAGGGCCTGGCAGCGGAGCATTACACTCCCTGGCAAAATGTCCAGGCTGATGGCACCAACTACATACCACAGGCCCATGACGTTGCAAGTAACCTCGGGAACGCGCACAACGAAACTGAGCGAAACTTTGGGTAAGTTGATTTAACTGCTCTTGCTGTACTTTTAACATCTCCCGCAGTTCACTTAGTTCCAACACTTAGTTCCACCCGTATTTAGACGTGGCCCTCCCCGAACACCATACTGAATCCCATATGACAAAGGAAGAGATTGACTTCGAGCCCGCACACCCCCTGGCATACCCTCTTGCTCCCACCTAATCGCTGCACTACGTACTTCTAACAGAGTGACATTAGGTTCACGGCGGACCAATTGTTTTAAGTCACGCCGGAGAGCATTATCGGACACATGTTCAACAAACTGATCACGCAATAATACAGGAGCATTTGGTACAGCTCCAGGAAAACGCTGCTTAACCCTCTCCATAAGACCCAACAAAGAGAGGGAGAACTTTAAAAGACTCTTCCCCCTCCAGTTGTCTTCTGGAGAAAAATGCCAGCAGTTAGCACCCAGGCAAAGCAGCAGTTAGCACCCAGGCAAAGCAGCAGTTAGCACCCAGGCAAAGCAGCAGTTAGTACACAGCCCCAACTGCACAGAAAAGAATTACACATGGAATGCAGCTAACTGGTCTATAAAACAAATTAAAACCTAGACAGCTCAGTTGACACCCCATGCTTACCAAACAGATGAAAATCTTAATACATACCATGCAAGTAGAACCTCATGGAACCCAATTACACTATCAGGGAACAATGTGCATTGCAAAGAGGCTCACATGTCCAATTCTGTCCCACGCCAACCTCTGCATCAGAATAAATAGACACAACTAAACATTTAAACAAATTACGAGAACTACAGCACTTACGAGCTCTCTTACTTGTAGAGGGATAACCTCAGGCCAATGCCAGCAACAGCACTTCATTAAGTGTTGCGTTCTGAGGGAAACACTACCATGAGTTGCAATCTACCACAAATAACCAACCAGCTTCACTTCACATACCTGAGTGATGCAGTGATGACACCAAGGCAAGAGGCGGGACCTATAACAAAAGGCTACCTGTCACCAAACCTATATATATCCTCCCACTGCCCCATCATGGGACAGCCAACAAGCCAAGTAACCAATTAGGTCCAAGTAGGTGGAGCCTCAACCTGCCACATCTGGAAAACACCAGAGAACCGGGGAGATTGATTTTGGTACTTGAAAATTGTATGTTAAGCAACTGTTAAGAGACGAATCCTTGACAGAGAATCAAAAGCGGAGACAAATATTAAACAGCCTCCTCCCACTGCACTAAATGTGGCTCTTAGTGTGGGAGAAAATACACCACCAAAACTGTACCTGGATGGACTAGAGAAAGCGTACGGGAATGTCAGTGGGGGGAAAAGAGTTGTATATCCAGTTCCTTGAAACTTATCAACCTGCCTCAAGCCATCTAAGTCGTCTGCATGCACTCCTGCAAGATGTTCTTGAAAGGAAAGGCATTGCCAGCAAACAAGCAGATTCCAATCTCCTGAAACAATTCCTTAGAGGATGCTGGGATGAAAGTTTGATTTCTCAGTTGGACCTAAAAGACCTAAAAGTTCAGATGCAACAATCACGACCTTATCATTAATTTGCCCTGATCAGAGATACAGCACTAAGACACCACTCCTAGTAGGTACCAATGTTTTAAGGGGTTTATTGAGAAAGCATAATGGTCAAAGTGGAGGTGAAGATGCTGTTATATCACCCAATCATGCTAACTTTATTCAAGCCTATAAAGCTTATGAAGAAGGTACTGTAAGCAGCATGCAGCTCATACATGAATGCTGGAGTAATTAACAGAGAATGAGAAACCAGTGTGAAGACGGGGCAGAAATGTGGGCATGGTGGGTTAGAGAAAGCATGAGCACATGGGGAAAGTGACAATGTTGGCAGACAGGGTGTGAGTCATGACACAGACAGAACATTTTCTGAGACTGGTTTTGGGTCCTACAATGTATGAAACTTAAAGATATCATTAAAAGAGTGAGTTCTGACCAATGAGCAAAACCTTTCTTTTATTTATATAGATAATGTTGCTGGGCCTAGACCTGACTAACTGAAGCAACCCGAAATCATGACATGAGGCTTGTATGGTGGGCACTATGCATGATGGATGGATCGCTTCATGTGCTTCCCTTCTTACCCTGACACACCCATTGCTCTGGCTTAGAGTCAGTCTGAACTTATCAGACCACATGACCTTTTTCCATTGCTCCAAAGCTCCCTAACAAATTGAAGCCTTTTTCCTGATTACTCTCACTAACAAGTGGTTTTCTTACGGCCATCATCAAGTGCAAATGCTCTTACTTTCACTATTAAACATAGCTCTTGTTTTCCTAGGACTATCAATATTAATGCGTTAACATGTGATTATTTAAAAATTTTAATGCGTTCCAATTTTTTTTACGCAAAATCATTTGACCAAGTTTGACCCTAATGACTTCCCATGATTGCAGCGCGGTTACCTGGCTGTGTTTGACAATGGCACGTTTCACATGGATAATAAGATGACTGAGGAAACATCACCAGGTGTGCTGAATAGCCAGTTTTTAGTATCCAAAGATCTAGGTGGATCTTTGGATGAAGATAAAGATTTTTGCATTAATTTTTTTACAAGAATACATTAAATGTACAGATAGATACTTATACTGGGTTTATAGGTTTCTAACTAAATTCCTTCAGTCAATCACAGATGGAGAGGATTTATTTATTTATATTTGGGGGGTGGGGGTTGGATTAGTCCAAGTATTGAAGGAATAGATACATCTTGAATTGTTGTTTAAAGATTGCCAAAGACTCAGCTGTACTAAGTCTAGAGGAAGTTTATTCGACCAACTAGGTGCCAGAAACAGAAAAGAGTCTGGATGCATGTCTTCCTTGAACCCTGAGAGATGGGGGACCAGACGAGCACTGGTGTAGGATCGGAGGGAACGTGGTGCAGTGTGTGGTGTGATTAGCTAAGAGGTAAGTGGGTGCTGGCCATTTTTAGCTTTGTAGGTAAGATTCAGGGTTTTGAATTTGATGCAGGCAGAGACAGGAAGCCAGTGCAGGGAGCGGAGAAGTGGGGTGGTGTTTGAGAACTGGAGAAGGTTGAAAACAAGACTTGCAGCTGCATTCTGGATCACTTGCAGAGGATGAATGGTGGAAAGAGGCAGGCATGACAGGAGTGAGTTGCAGTCTGAAATAACAAGTGACTGAACAAGCACATGAGTAGCATGTGAATACAGAAATGGGTGGATTCTTCTCATGTTGTAAAGAAGAAATTGACAAGTAAGGTTAGCAATGTATTAGGAAAGATGATTGTCCAGAGTTACCCTAAGATTGCAGGCAGTGGTTGAAAGAGTGATCAGTGGTTGACCATGGAGATCACAGGGTCTTGACCAGGGAATAAAGGGAAGAAAGGTCCTGAAGATCTGGTCTAGGCGTTGGGTTGGAAGCAAAGGTCTGATGGATTGCTGCGATTTTACAGTCGTAGAATGTGGCAAAGTCATCAGCAGTCAGAGAGGATAGGGCAGGAGGAACCAGTGGGTTAAGTAGTGAGGAGACGATATTGTGGAGTTAGGACAATGTGCCATCAAAAGTGATGTCATGAACATTTATGTGCCGGATTTAATAATCTACTTTGAAATAAGCTACTGATAAGCTACTTGGTCAATGTAAATAAACATCAGTGTTTATTTAAAGCACCAATAGTGTATTAATGTCATGATTCACAACTTGTTTTTTTCTTAATTCCTATTATTAACTCCTATTATTAATTATGCTTCTGCATTATCCATAGTAAAGTTTATAAGGACTATAAAGAGAACAGTTTTTTTATTAATTAAAGCCAAAATAATAATTATACAAAAGAATAGCAAATTTTCAAGAATAGTGACTACTTCCTATAGTGGCTACCCCAATAAAACCAGATGTGTGTTACGGGGAAAGGTTATAAGGCTATCCCCAAACAATTTGAAATTCACCATTCCAAAGTGAGAAGGATAGTTTACAAATGGAAAGCCTTCATGGCAGTTTTCCCAGAATTGGAGTGGGTATCCTAAATCAAACTCAAGAAGATTACATATATTTCTGCAAAAGACTGAGAAATCTTTATAAAATATTTACTCTCCAGGTTAGGGGTAAGGCGAGGTTTTCCCTGGGTGCTCCGGTTTCCTCCCACAGCCTGAAGATATGCAGGTTAGGCTAACTGGCGTTCCCAAATTGTGCATAGTGTGCAAATTAAAATTTGGCATTGGGCTTGGCAACCTGATCCCTTAAGTAACTGCCACAGAAACATTGGTTATACCTCCAGGGTGTATCCGTCACACAAAGACGTGCCAAAAAAATTAATTGCTAGGCATGTGATGATAGTTGTTTGTTTAGAAGCGTTGGTTAGGACAACACAATTAATTTATAAAAAATAAAATAAATAAAAAAAAGAAATATGCACTTAAACTACTATTGCTCAAGCTACCACTGAAGTAAGTATATTTCTAAATATATGCATTTTTTCTTGATGTAAAAGTCCAGCTGCAAAATGTGCCATCAGGTACCGACACAAACAATGATGTTATTTCTGTTCAGAAGTTATGTCAATGGTTTATATCCGGAGGGGTGCATCCTACCCTGTAAGGATTATTTTCAGTCTATTGACCAGGTCCCTCTAGGACAGTTGGTTCAGCTTTGGTTCAGGTGTCATGATCAGGTACCCGGGGAATCTCAATGAAACACAAGAGTCAAGAGTCAGTGCTCAGTGAGAAGTCCAAAGTTTATTAGGCAAGACAGAATATATACACAGACACAAACAGCTCTGTGTAATGTGTATCAGTATGTGTGTGTGTGTCAACTCGTTCCCACTAGCAGTGGTATGTGCATCTAAAGTTGTTTTGCCTGTTAGTAGACAGAATTAAGCAGAATGGCATGAAGCCTAGGACATTATGTTCTAACAGATACAGGGTGTTGTACAGCAACAAGGCAGTTGTACAGAACAGAGAAGTCATAGCAAACCTATAATAATGTAGACATCAGTAGTTACACAGAAGAGGTTACATGCCTGGATGCACATAGCCCAGTAACAAAGTGTATACACATACAGAACACATACAAGGGCTAACAGTGTAATGATCAGATAATTTAATAACCTGGTTATACCAAACAGGATCTTTTAATCTAGACCCTGGTGAAGTGAGCCGCTCAGAACAAGAAAAGAACCCAAGAACAATGGTAAACAACAACTCAAAGTGTATTAAACAATAATGAAACAAAATAGGTGCACCAAAAACCAACAAAAGACTAATAATAATAATATTTACAGAATATTTAAAACCAAATGATGTGTAAGTGAGTGGAATGATTGTCCAAAGTCCGTATTATTTATGAATGGTGTGTGGTGGGAGAGCTGAATCGGCCTCACCAGAGGTGATGGTAATATAGTAGTGAAGCAGACCGGGGGGGTGATAATCCAACTGAACAGGATATCCGCAGCCGACAGTCTCCACCATAATCTTCAAACTCCTCGACAATTGTCATGAAAAACAGCGCGCTGTAACTCCTATCTCTCTCTCAACCACATACACACATAGTTTATTGTATATATATTTTGTAAATATTGCTTACTTCTTTGTTGGGTTATGGTGCACCTTTTTGTTCACTTAATTTCTTTTGTGTATAATACACGTTTGATTTATTGAATTGTTTATGTGTTTGTCCTTTTTGCTCATCTGGTTTTTAATGCAACACCGACACACAGATAAAGATCTCTCAATTTTTGTAGCTTCAGTTAATCCAAATTTAGCTGATCATTACCGCCATATCTTTTTTGTGTTTTGGTGTTGTTTTGGGAAAGGGGGAGCAAAATGGATAATAATGCTCATACCAATATGGCCAAACCTGATGTGCCAGGAAGTGTACAAGACGATGCCATAGATTACACGGTAGGCTTGTTTATAACCTGTTGTAATCCCGCGGCTGTAATAACCTTGATAATAAGTTCATTGTACATTTCTAGGGAACATTTCGATGATGTTGATGATGCTGTGTCTGTTATGGGTGTGTTTCAACCATTGCAAGCAGAGGTAAATCAGGTTAAAGTGGATTTATTTTTTCTCTCGGGGAGAAGGTAAATAGGATAGATTAACCTAATTAAGAATAATCCTAGGTTTTAAACAATCCCTAGATAGTACGATAATCAGGGAAATCAGTTTTCGGCAGGCCGTGGATGCTAGCTTAGTGGAGATGAAGAGAAGAAGTTACTAGCATGCCCACTCTCCATAGACTACAGGACTGTACCCCACATCATCGCACCTTTCTGCTCTGCATCAAGACTCCGGACGCAGCTCCGCAGCGAGACATAACATGCCAAGTGAGCAATGTAACTTATGACATCCCTCCATCAGTTACAACAACCTCATCTAATTAGCTTTTCTCCACAGTTATGCCGCACGCTCCCTCTTTCAGTGCTCGCCCACCTATCCACCTAGAGTTCACAGCGTTTAGAGACTCCTCAGAGACAGCAAATATGCTCAACTTCTGCAATCTGGAGATCAGGCCACTTCTTAGCATGGAGCTTGTCGGAACCCTCAGCGCAGTACTTCGAGGGCCCGCTCTAAACTCGTGGAAGGCGGAAAAGTCCAAGGTAAAAGATTGGAGTCTTTCAGAGAGGCGTTCATGGCTGCATTTCTTCCAGAAGACTGCCTTACTGAAGTAGAGGATAAATTAAGGTCGATGGTACAACAGCCGAGACAAAGTCTGAGAGACTTTGCCTATGATTACAGGGCCCTCTGCCTGAAGTGGAAGCCTGACATCTCAGAAAAGGATCTGGCCAGTGTAGCTGACTGCCTCAGAGGCACAGTGAACACTGTGGAACAGTTGGTGAAGGTGGGATCAATGGTGCAGAAGGACTGTATGGGAGCGAAGGATTACTGGCAGAAGGTGGAGTCACAGAGCCGCAAGGAGAAGACGAGCAAGAAAGCAGTAGAACGGAGTTCATCAAAACCACTAGCTGGACTCTCCATCGCTCAGCCTCATTCAGTCCCGTCTCTTCTCCTCGTACCGGTGTCAGCGCATGGTAAGGAGGTGAAGGCAGTGCTGCATACAGGGAGTACTTACACTCTAATGCAGGAGACCCTATGGCGACAGCTCAGGAGAAAAAACTGCGGTAGACACCGCATGGTCACCCCAGTGGTTTGTCATGGCGGATGGGAAGATACACCTTTGTGCTTTTGTGGCATGACACAGGATGTCTCCTTAATACCTACATCATGGAGGGCAATCACTTGGTGTTTCCGTTACTAGTCGGGCTCAACTTTCTGCAGCTATGGAGGCTGTCCTGGAGGTCGCCCAGGGAAGGTATGGCCTAAGGATGGAAGGGGGTTTTACCCATCATCCTTTCCTGCCCCTTCAAGACCTTCCTGAGAGTCACCGGATGACACACGCCCTCCTGCTTCCTCCTGGCTGTTCTATGCATTGCCACCAAACTCAGACCTCCGCGACTCATTACCAAGTCTTCCCCCAATCTGCCCAGTGACGTGCGGGAGATTTCAAAAGCCCAGCAGGAAGACTGCCTGATAGCTCAACTGGCCATTAGCAGTGACCCGGGGAAGTCACGGGGCATTATGGCGTCGAGTTCAGGTCTAGCGAGGAGGAGGATTCCAACTTGTGGTCCCACAATCTTTAACCCAGACATTCATCCATCATTTTCATAACCAAGAAAGTTTCGAGCAGAAATAAAAAATAAAACAGGGCTAATAAATCTCACCATGTCTTGGGGCAACTCACAGAGAGTCGATGTTTTTAATGTGGTAAATTGGAAGCGTTATAATGGACATTCTCCTTTGATGCCGGAAGCTGTGGGGGTGGGGGATATATGTAGGGTGGCCATATAAGTGTTCTTTTTTTTATATGTATAGGCATTAATAAATAGGCTGATTGTGCAAAAACAGCTGTGTCTTTTCGAAAAAAGGACCCATCTGGTTGTTTGTCCCATGGACTGTGTTTTGGTGCCTGCTTCCCCATTCTCAAGACTACACTTCCCGGTTGCAAGAGGTCACTTGACCTGGCTTAAAAGGACAGCTGGGAGAAAGCAAGGGGGAGGAGTAGTTGTGGTGGACCAGCGCTGGTGTTGTTATTTACTGCGGACGAGAGATAGGAATAAATTAAAGAGCGAAGAAATTTCAATTAAGAGGATTATCTTCGACTATTGCCCGGACTTCTCACCATCCGTTGTCGGCCTCCCGGATTTCATTAACCCTGGTGAGATCGTGCCATCTCTCCTCATACACACAAACAATAATCCGGACTCTGGACATTTACCTACTCACTCACTCTCACACACATACACACACAGTTTATGGTATATACTATATTTTTTTAAATATTGCTTGCTTCTTTGTTGGGTTGTGGTGCACCTTTTTTGCTCACTTTATTTCTTTTTTGTATAATACACATTTGATTCATTTAATTGTTTGTGTTTGTTATTTTTGCTCACCCAGTTTTTAACGCAACACCATAAAGATCTCAAAGATAAAGATCTCTCAATTTTTATAGCTTCAGTTAATCCAAATTTAGCCAAACATACAAAGGAATAAGGGCACAATCAAGACAGGCACTACTAAAGACAAAAAAAAGGGGCCAACTGTCCAAACTGAGTATACCAACTTATCCCTTTTCATCATCATGTAAGTCACCAGCAACCTCACACATTTTCTCTAATGCTGTCGAGATTTCTCCATGTTCATCATCATTCGCAGGAACATAAGTACAACATGTTTCTTTTACCATTTGGCAGAAACCTCATTTTTAGCCAACATGATATCCAGTCCCCAGTTCCCAGGGAGGTACGTATACACCCAAACCCCACAAACCCAACACCCTCATTTCTGTGCTGGATTGTGCCATAGCTACAGTACCTGGGTGTAACACAGAGCAAGGTTCTTTGTTGCAGTCATATTGAGAAGTGTTACCGGTGTTGTTATACTGATTATAGATCTTTCACAAGGTAAGATGTGCATTCTTCCTAACCTATGGTTAGGCAGGATTGCTTTGAAGCCTTTCAGGTTCAGTCTTGATCTACCCATTCTCCTCGGCACGGTGTCGGGGTGCGCATCTGGAAACACGTAAAAAACTACTATACTTACACCACTAATCAATGCCAGTACCATTGGGTTGGACGAAATCCTCATGGGTGAGGTTGGTCAGTGAGAGGCTACTGTTACAGGTGGGATTGATACACAACTCAGTTGCCGCTTTAAGGGTGGCATTTAAATGTTCAGTTGATCATTTAAATCTCAATTAACGGTGTAAGAGAGTATGATTCTACAGCTGTAGCAAACACATGGCAAATATAACAAGACTCATTGGTCTATTGTTTAGCAGTCCAATTTGCAAATTGCCAAAAAAACATTATCATGTGGGTGGCATTTCACTACTGTTAGCGCCCACCCCAGAAGAGCGATCCACAGGATGTGTTTTAACAATGGTTGTTTTAACAATGGTTTCTCCTCCCCACCCCTGGATGTTACAACACTTATGCAATGATCAAAGTGTTCCAAGAGTCTGTAAATTGTATCGGTGGGTCGCGGGTAAAGTTTAAAGTTCTAAATAATACCACAATGAAAGTCACTCATGTACAGCGGAACCCAAACGGTGAAACAGCACTATTCTTGACGCTTATTGGTGCTCAGAGTGTGGGCATGCCCAATTAGCACTTGTCCCATCTCACGAAGCGCCCAATGAGTGGAGGCTATACACTAAGTCCCATTTATTAGTCAGGATACGAAATGCACATATCACAATGACATCAAGTAGTCAGGAAAAGTCCAAGGGTTCCTCAGATGGCAGTGATCACTGGGCAAGAACAGGCATCATCCAACAGCGTCAGAGCGTTCTCACAAAGACCCCCTTTGTAGTTATCCGAGCATCAGCCTAATCCTACACATAAACAAAGAAATAGACATAGGCCCCTACGGTCTCTCCTTCCAGGTCTGGCTTAACCTGTTGGGGAAGTAGTCAGTATTATATTTTGCCTTTCTGCCAAGCCTTTCAACAAGCGGTTCCAAGAGCCCAATGCTGATTGTCACACGCGGTTGTGAATTTCCATCAGCTCTTCTACAGCAGATTGTTATCTATTTTGGGGCATGTTTCACTCCTGATAATTAAAAGATTAGATGTTATAGATTTCAGTTCATCTTATTCATGCTGTTAGGATTAACTCATTACTATATCTGGTATCACAGCCCCAATGTCAGTGTTTATTCCTTACTTTTACACTGGTTACAAATTCCGAGAAAGAGGGAGTGCATTCCGCCAAGCATACACAGCTTAGACAATAAAAATAAATGCACTCACCTGCTCCAAGGAATCCCGGACGACCCCCAAACTGTAAGGATTATTTTATTTATCAGTTCTGGTTCAGGTGTCATGCTCAGGTACCCGGGGAATCTCAATGAAACACAAGAGTCAGTGTTCAGTGAGGAGTCCAAGGTTTCTTTGATCTCGGGTCCTGGAGTCTGAGCCTCATTTATAATATGATTTTGATCAATTATTTCCTTTTAACCCGTTTTTCAAAAATTTTTCCACAAGTGTCACTGGAAATAGGTTATCTGAAGGTCACAACCAAAACCCTGATGAGAATATGAAAAAGGGACCACTTGAAGCGTGACAATTCCTGAAGCAGTGGAAAATCACACATTAACTCATGTGAGAGGTACTTTCTGATTTAAATGACTTGAGACATTTGTGGCACACAAGCAATATCCAGCTTTGTGTGAAAAAAAAAACGCTTATGTGGTTCTGGTTTACTCAAAATATGTAAGTACAGAAAAGTCACGAAGCCTCTCAAGCTAGTTAGCTACAAGGCATCTGTGACAAGCTACATCAGCAGGTGCATCAAATATGTCATTGTGTCCAAAACCATCACTACGCTCTGAAATCAGAAGTAGTTGACCGCTGTAGGGGTGCATGCTTTGAGAGCAGGTAACAACGAACAATAATTTCCATTAGAAAGGCAAAGTGTGCGCATGCCACGAGAATATACAGATTCCACACATTCATTGACATTTTCAACATCTGATTGGGCAGTGATGTTGTTCTGATAAACATCAAGGTCACCACCATCATCCCAGCATCCAAGAAATCTATCTACTTGTGCCAACCTACTAGTGCCAACCACTGCACCTACATCCATTACCATGACTAACCTTGAGAGGCTTGCCATGAAACATATCAAGACCATGTCTCCTCAATGGATCCCATCACAAACGTTCAATGGAAAATGCCATCACCACCCCCCCTCAATCTGGCACTCACACATCTGACCAATAAGGACACTTATGTTCAAATGCTTTTCTTTAACTTTAGTTCAGCATTCAACATAATCATTCCTCACATCACATCATTAAGTTTGCCAATGACACGACTGTGTTGGGTCTCATCAGCAAGAAGGAAGTGCCCCTATACAAAGAAATGGTGCAGAGGCTAATGAAGTGGTGCAGAGAAAACAACATATATCTGAATGTGGACTAAGAGATGGCTGTTTAGGAGAGCATGAATTGAGCAGTACATTCTGGAATGTGTCTCCTAGTGGATAACCTCAGTGGGTCTATTACCACCAGCTCTATAGCCAATAAAGCCCAACAGCATCTTCTTCAAAGATTGTGAAAGGCCTGATGACTATTAAGAGCACCTTGAGCAGCTGTACCACAGACTGGTTCTAGATCTGCATGTCTCAGATCATAAGCCCTGCAGCAGAAAATAAGAACAGCTAAGAAGAATAATATAAAAATTTAGCAAAATTTATTTCACCACATATGTAAATTAAGCTAGGAATGAATATTCCGTTTGCATAAACATAGAAAAGACAACTGAGAAATGAAAAAATAATAATAATAAATAAAGTGTATTACTGTGGTGTTAAGTGTAATGATGGGAAGTTTGAATGACTTTTTTTTTTTCATTTTTCGTGAGTTCATTTCATTCTTTTGATCAGAAATGTTAAATGTATGGGGATTTTTCCCCAATTTTCTCCCTAATTTAGTCATGTCCAATTTCTCCCCATCACTAGGGGGCTCCCACATTAAGGCTACTACTACCACTCAGCCGGTAGGGCCGAAGACTATCACATGTTTCCTCTGAACCACGTGACGCCAGCCGACCGCCTCTTTTCGAACTGCTCGCTCATGCACCGTTGGGGGTAACACACTCGGAGGACAGCGCTATCCGCTCCTTCCGCTTGCATGAGCTCACAGATGCCCCTGATTGGCTGTAGAGCCGTGATTAATGTGGGAGCACTAAGTACCTCTCATCCCTCCCCTCTGAGAGAGCTCGGCCAATCAGCTCTCTCTAGACCTCTGGCTGCAAGAGGTTACAGCATCACCCGGGAATCGAACTAGCGATGTCCGGATGAAGGAGCGAGCACTTTACCACTGCGCCACTCGGAGGCCCCAAATGTTACATTTTTAATGAACAGACCTCCAACATCTCTACATGCACAAATTTTGACTATAGTTCCAGTAATGAAAATAATATAATGCAGCTAAGGATACATATTATGATATATATTACGATAAACAGGATGGGCAGCTCACTAGTTAAGTGCAAGGAATCCAAGAAAAGCCAGGCGTTCCTAGTTCTGTCCGACTGTATTTGTCATTTTAATTTTAAACGTCCCTCCCCTCCCAAACAGTGATCAGGACACCTGGGTGGATGAGTAAGAGGTTGTCAGCTGCTGTATATAATGGGTGATCCATGCCTCTTTGGCAACACTTTCTGCTTCTCCCTGTGTATTTTTGCTGGTCTAGATCTCTGTGCAAACCTAAAGGTGAGTAGAAAGAAGTTTGTTGAGGATGTGGTTAATATGGGAAAGTCTATGTTATTCAGAGTATGAATTACAGTATTTTAGTGTGCAGTATTATTTATTTTACTTACTTCAACCCCCCTCCCCCCACCCCACCCCACACACACACATTCATACACATCATTCTCAGACATCTTCTTTGCCTGTCTGTCTTAGTGCTGAGTCAAGTTAAGATGTAATACATGCTTTATTTAGCCTTTGTTCTTAGACTGAGATGTGAACTCTCTGTAAAAGATTTAAGGCCAGGAACAGAAACAGGTGAATAGGAGAACAAGAGGTTATACTTGCACTGGAGTATGATATTGCAGGAAAATATTTACTTTTGTTGATCGTAGGTGGCTTTCTTTAATTACTTTTGTTCATTAACCTACTGTTTTAATCATATATAGCAGCTATGGCACCAAATGGTTTACTTTACCACTCCTCTTTGGTCCATCCTCCTTCTTTTTCCCCTATTATTTTATCTCTCTATTTGGTGGTTCATCCAATTACAGGCCAGAAGGAAGAACTGTCTTACTCCCTTTAGGCCAAAGATAGGCGTTGGCTTTTTAAAAAAAAATTTTTTTTTACGTGTGCGTGTGTGTGTGTGTGTGCTCACACATGAACTTCCTTCACTTAAACACATCAGTTGCAAGACATTTATCCTGTCAAAGAAAAAAAGCATTTATTGCTCATCTCATGATTGATAAAAAAAAAAACTCTCTTTATTTTCTCGCTGTTGTTCTTACAAAGAGGATGGGCATACATCTGTCTTTGCAGAATGCAAGTTCAGTAAGAAAATAAAACTTATTTCAATAACTAATTATATTTCTAGTCTTTCCTTTTCTAAGGACATCATGTCTAATCTGTCGCAAGCCATGTTAATGCTCATCGATGTCTTTAATAAATATTCTGGCAAGGAGGGAGACAAATTGAAACTTACCAAGCGAGAGCTGAAAGATCTGATCAACAATGAGCTGGAAGAGTCCATCAAGGTATGATATGTTCTTGGACATTACAGAAGAGATTCATTAACTGTTATATGAACATATTTGATGGAGATGGTGTACAACTCTGATGTAGAAAAATTTATTTACATGCCATTTCTTCGTGTGTTTTGGTAAAAAGTCTAGCTCAAACCAGGAGCAAGCTGACAAAATACTTAAGGACCTGGACACTGATCCTAATGGTGTCATGGATTTCCCTGGGTATGCCACCCAGTTGGCCCATATTACCATGGCTTCCAGCAACTTCTTCACAGACAAGAAATAAATGGAGCCTGGACCTTACCGGGCCTAATAGTGCATAAACACACGAAATATCTACCAAATATCTGTATTTTTATTTGGTTGGTTGGTTGGTTGGTTGATACACAGAAAGAAATGTTTGGCATCTTACTATGGCAGTTGAATGAGGCAAATAAAACTTTGAAATAAAGTATTTTAATAAGTTTTAAATAACAAAAGCCTGTGTAGTGTGTGTGCATGCATGTGTGTTGATACACTGATCTAAACCCTGCTTGCAGTGAGGTCAGAACTCTGAAACTGTGGGGCATGTGGAAATAATTCCCAGTCGAGTTTCTAGAATGACTGTGTGTCTGTAACACAAAGCAGCGTCTGTGACACGAAGAAACGGGAAACTTAACCCAATCGGGGAAAGAAAGGCCACTGCACCAAGTCCAGAGTCACACCAAGTCCAGATGGCTAGGGTTAACCTCGAATACAGCGGTCTAAATCGGCTATCCGATAAACAAAGGAGACAGTTTTACATCTTTTTGACCTTCAGAGCAAATGCCTTTCCACAGGAACAAAGTGACCATAATTATACAGACACTTCTGTGCAAGCTAAGCCCTGCAACAACAATTTGATTGGGCATTGGACTGACTCACCCACTTTTTTGCCGCTTGTGCTTCTGCCCTTGCAGGCGCTCTTCGCCATAGTCTTTTCGCCGCCACACCACCAAGCGACCAAGTCATCCGCTCTTCGAGAACTCTCAACAAAACTTCGTGCCAGAACTTTATATTCGCGCCATCGGTAACCAAGCACGCGTCACTGACAAAGGCAAAGAATGAGAGTGTGAGAGTGAGAGAGCAGCACGCCACCCATTAAGCGTGCGCTCTAGGACTTGAGTTTAAACTTAAAGCAGGTATAAATAACACACAAGCCCTCAGAAGGGGTTTTCACAGCCCCGTCCGTTCTCGAGGAGACGGCAGAGATCTGTTTGTTTTTTTGTTTTCAGCTCTCCAATTAATAATCCCATGCTATCTCCAAACAAAAAGGTTTTCTTGTGTATGTCATAAGCACTCTCACAGCCTCCTATTTCATTAATCCCCTCAGATGCAATGCATAAGGGCTCTTATAAGTATTATTACATTGCGTGGCATGGCTCACAAATTATCAGTCAGTTTTTAAGGATCAATTGTTCCTGGAAACAACCGCAGGGGGCTCAGAGCCACCTTGGCTAGGATTGTCATTCGCGTACATATGCATTACTCAATTGTTTTACTACAGGTAAGAGTATCATCACCGCATTATGTCTTTATCCTCAGAAATTTCATCATAAGTCCCAGTTTGAAAAAAATGAAAAGCTTGAAAAACTAGAAAACCCTGACTCTATATTCAATGTGGCAGCACAGTGGAGTAATGGTCCAGTGTTCAATTCCCATGTCGGGTCTGTGGGCATGGAGTTTGCATGTTCTCTCTGTGCTTGGTGGATTTCTTTAAGTTCTCTGGTTTCCTCCCTCAGTCCAAAACCATGTAGATTAGATCCCAAATTGCCCGTAGTATGTGAATGTGGGTGTGAATGTTGGCTGAAGCTCCTTCCACGGTTGTACAAATGGGAATTCATACAATGGTCAACATTGCCTCCATAGGTACTAGTTGGACTACAAAGGTTCCTAGATGGATGGATGGATGGATGAATAGTCAAAGTAAACAACTCAAGTTAAATAGCAAGAAATTTGTTGTCTGTTATTCGTTGCATGTACCGTGCAGTACACATTTTTTAATTACCGATGCAGACTACACGAACTCTGAGGCTTCACATGCAGCTTACTTGCTGCTTTTCTCCAGAAAGTACATAGTGCACTACACAGACAGTATTAACAAGTAAAAACATGAATACAACAACAAGTAATATGAACAGACTAGCTCTTTTCCTTGTTTCACTCCTACCAGTGGTAATGCTCTTAATCGCCACCTACTTGGTATAATAAAAGTTGACCCAAGGACAGTTCTGTTACTTATGTGCCAAGGTGCACTTCACACTGCCCATCCTTTACATCTAACAAATATCTTCAAATCAACCTTGTCCTAACCAGCCTAGTCAGCACGACTTAATCCTGTTGTATCTTGTGGGATTGTGCTGTCACTTGTGCGGTATGGAGAGCCACACCACGAAATGTAATAGTTTTTATAAGAGTCCTAACACATGGCTTTAGTCAGGGTGAATGAAACAGGGATGAGAGAAAATGCTTATGACACGCACGGGAAGACCTTTCCGTTTGGAGATAGTGTGGGATTATTAATTTAAAACGAGATAATAAAAGAACACAAAATAAACAGAGCTCCGCTGTCTACGCGAGAATGGATGGGGCTCTGGAAATTAAAACAAAAACTATATCCTCTCGGGGCCTACGCCCTTACCAAGGATTTATACGAGAGAGAGAGAGAGAGAGAGAGAGAGAGAGAGAGAGAGAGAGTTTTAACACAGTTAACTCAATTAACTAAGGCGTTTCTCTCTCTTTCTCTCTCTTTCTCGATCACTGGTGTCTATGAGGACAGAGGCTGGGTGTTTGCCTCTATCTTGTACTCTGTGTGTGCTTTGCCTGTCTTTCTTTCTGTCTTTCTTTCTTTATCTTTTCTTTGGCACTGATACCTTATCAATGCCACCTAAATGCTCACAAAGGTGGTTATCCAACCGGATGGCTAGCCTATAAAATTTCTCCAGATCCTCTGGAGAATCACATATGGCTCGCTCATCTTTTAGCTGCTCAAAGAGCCCTTGCGTATATGCAGCCATGAGGGCTACGTCATTCCACCCAGCTGGCAGCCCGGGTATGAAACTCGACTGTGTAGTCAGCTAACGATCGCCCCTCTTGACGAATGGAAAGAAGGGTATGTGTATACTGTACGTTACCCATAGGCATTTATTTACATTTTAAATGGTATTTAAAATAAATAAATGAATAAAAAATTTATCTACGATATCTTAAAAAATCTATTCATAGATATTCTTTACTGATTATACTATGTACACTCTAAAATTGGAAATAATTTTATAATCATGGTGAATTCATAAAGATTTATTAAATGTATGGTTTTATTGCTTGTTTTGAGGCTGGTGCAAGAACCTTAAATTAATATTACAGAGTTACTGGTTATACCCTGTAACAAAACAAAACAAAAAAACATTTGCCAGAATGATTTTCATCTCTTTTAGAAGCCTGTGTTAGAAAAGTAAACCTTTCACATGGCCCATTCAAATAGTAAATGCCTCCATCTTGTGGGATTCTTGAGGAATTTTTCAGTCATGAAATTAAATTCTCTAGGAATTAACTGGATAATGGCAAGTGACTCATGTGAATTACACTTTGTGCATTTTAATTGATGCTTACCATTACCATAGATTTATACAGTGCTGTGAATGTATTTATTTTGCATATTTATCACACTTAAATGATTCAAACCAATTTTAATATTACACAATATAACCTGAGTTTGAAAATTGTCACAAACTGGTATTACTGGCGGTTCGGGCCGATGTAGTCGCCGTGGGCATAGAGGGCAGGCATAGGCGCAGAGGGGTTGTTTCAACATAAAAAGTCTTTAATGGTGAACAAAAAACAAACCAACATACACATAGGGCTCTTTTCGGGAACACATGGGTCTTGTAGCCTCTTTAAGCATACTCAGACTCTTAGCTGACACGAAGGCTAAAAGATGGGGTGACACAAGAGACAGGGACGGAGCTCAAGACAGGGCAAAGGCAAGAGGCGAGAGGGGAACCACACTGGAGACTAGGGGAACACTAGGAACAGGGAAGAAACACAAGGAAAAGGAAACACAAGAAACACATGGCACAGTACTCACTTAAATCACAGGAACTAAAAGGTACATTTAAACAGACACATCAGACAGATAACAGAACGATTCAGACTCCATATAAACAAACAGGAATAGAATAAAGTAAAGGTAAAGTAAAAGTAAAGTAAAACCAAACACCCACTTGACAGGATTAATGCTCGACCCAATTTCCCAGAACAACCAGCTATTTATAACACTTTTAATGAGCTACCTCTGTTCAGGTGAGCTCAGTCATCACCTGACTGAGGTGCCTTCTGGGAAACTGAGTCAACTAACAAAACTTCAAAAAAACACAAACACGCACACAGTGCCCTCTAGGGGTGGTTCCTTACAAAATACAGTTTGTAAATGATTATTTTATTTATAAAGAGAAAAGAAGATGTCCAAATCTACATATCCCTTTGTGAAAAAGTAATTGCCCCTAAACCACATATCTTGTTGTGCCACAACTGTTGTACCTTGGTGGCAACAACTGAAATTAAGCAATTTAGTCACATTGGAGGGTTTTTGAATCTCAGATTGAAGTCCAGACTTTGACTAGGCCACTCTAAATCCTTTTTTTTGCCATTTTGTGGTCGACTAGAGGGCTTTTTACAGATCATTGTCCTGCTGCATAACCCAAGTGTGCTTGAGCTCGAGGTCATGAAATAATGGCCTCCTCAGGATATTTTTGTAGAGCGCAGAATTCATGGTTCCATCAATTATGGCAAGTTGTCCAGGTCCTGAAGATGCAAAGCAGCACCAGACTATCACACTACCACCACCATGTTTGACTGTATGATGCTCTTTTTTTTTTTTTATAAAATACTGTGTTAGTTTTACTAGAGATGTAACGGTATGCACAACTGCCAAAAAGGTGAACATTTGTCTCATAGGTCCACAGAATATTTGACCAAAAGTCTTGGGGATAATCAAGATGTTTTTTGACAAAGGTGAGATGAGCTTTTTTTGTTCTTTTTGGTCAGTAGTAGCTGCTCGCCTTGGTACACTTTCATGGATGTGTCAGAGGCGGGATGACTAACTGGAGTGAACCCAAAAGCAGACGAATGATGCTTGAATTCTTTTGAAATTCTTTACTGGAAATATGGAGGCTTGAATGAGGAGGCACAGTGGGAGCAGAGGAGAGAAGCAGTGTGTGTGTGTGCTTGGTGACTGAGAGAGTGGGGAAAAGTTTAGTGACAATAGAGGAGGCGGGGCTATGACGCGCGGGAATCTCCACTAACCCGGAAGTCGATTGCGAGTACTCCTCTCGGCTCCTTGCTAGTGAATTTTCGCTGCTAACCTGCGTAGCTCGCGGTGATTGGAATGTAGTGGCCGATCTCCTTGGAGAACACGGAGGTTGGTGCGCGGCGCAAACTACCTCCCTGATGTCCGCGATCACGGAAGTGCTCGAACGCGGAAGTGCGCGCGCCGTGGAAGCAGCAACGGGCTAGAAGAATCGTTTTTTCCAGGCGGTGGTCAGAATCCGGTGATCCAGCAGCGAGGGCGAACGAATCCAAATCGTGAGTACAATTCCAAATCCTGAGGGCAATCGAGGTCATCCACGTTAATCAGTCCGATAATGATAGAAGTACCAGAGGGCGTAGGCACACGTGAGATACTGCGGCACAGCGTGGATCTCTTAGTGTGCTTATAAGCTGGAGAGATAATTGGCTGATCAGGTTCAGGTGTGCCAGAATGACAGGTGTGTGCGTGGGGAGAAAGATCAGGAGTGGAGCATCAGTGTCTGGAAGTGCTTGGTTGATCAGGCTGACTCGTGACAGTACCCCCCCTCCTACGAACGCCACCTGGCGTTCTAGCTGGTGCGTTAGGATGTTGCTGGTGGAAATCATCCAAAAGAGATGGATCCAAAATTAACCTGGAGGGAATCCAGCTTCTCTCCTCAGGGCCATAGCCCTCCCAATCTACTAAGTACTGGAGGCCTCTGCCTCGCCGTCGAGCCTTCAAGAGTCTGCGTACGGTAAATGCCTCACCACCATCAATAATTTGGGGAGGAGGAGCTGGGCGGGTGGGTGGATTCAGTGGGCAGGAAACCAGAGGCTTGATCTGGGAGACGTGAAAAGAGGGGTTTACCCGGCGCATGGTGGATGGAAGACGAAGTCTGACAGTGCAGGGGTTGAGGACCTTGATGATCGTGAATAGGCCGAGGAACCTGGGGGATAGTTTCCGCGAGATGGTCTTGAGGGGGATATTACGAGCAGATAGCATGACCCTCTGGCCCACCTTGTACAATGGTGCCCTGGAACGTCGTCTGTCAGCTTGCTGCTTGAAGGTTGAGACGGTCTGGAGGATCCTCAACCTTGCTTCTCGCCATGTTCTTCGGCATCGACGGATAAAGTCTTGAGCAGAAGGGACTGAGAACTCCTCCTGCGAGGGGAACAGGGGAGGCTGGTACCCGAGGCAACATTGAAATGGAGAGAGGCCAGTGGCTGACGTGGGCAAAGAGTTGTGTGCATATT
>JAAGKR010007482.1:0-34456 GCA_011419295.1 Clarias macrocephalus | reverse complement strand
GGGGGCTGTTTAATTATGCGCCGAACTTAAAGAAGTATCAATTTCGCTCAGATTTAGACTAACTAGCTGACCTCCATTAGACCTCAGCAGTCTTGAAATACTTTATTCAATGTATCCAAACTTTAGCATTCCAATGTCCTCACCAGGAACTTTTACTGAATGAAATTCTGGGGTCTGGGGTTCTACTTCTACTTCTACTATCACTCCCTCTTAGTTTTGTTAAGCATTATATTGCATTAGTCTCAAAATTGCATCTTTTTAAATAAATATTTTTTTTTATTCTGTTATTGGCTCTTACACATATAAAGCATACAGTATGTTATAGTTTTATCAAAAAAGTGGAAAATACTGATGTTACATAAGTAACAAATGTAAAAAAAAAAAAAAAAAATTAAGTACTTCAATCTTACTTCCCCTGAAAGTAAGATCATTTCCAGCATATGAAAAAAATATCATAAAAACACTGCTTAAGTACTTTAAGTTAATAAAAAAAGTAGAAACAGTTCATTAAAAAACACACAACAACAACATCAACAACAGAGAACATTGAATTTCCTTCATTGATACAAAATGTACACAAGTTCATAGTCTTATGAGGATTTCGCTTTAGGTCAAATGTCACAAATGATGGTTCCTACAGGACAGGAAAAAATGGCCGTCCCAGACACCTGCAGGTATTATCATGTTACACACACTCGCAAAACACTCCTCTTACACACCAGAAGCAGGCCAGAGGAGTCTGGTAAAATGAAAAATAAAAAGATCTGAGTGCCTAATAAACTGTTTTTGTTCCATCACATATCACTAAAACCTTTTATTTTGTCAGTCAATCCTTATTACATAATAACTTCAGTTATTATAACTGAGATAGATCCTTTGTCCTCATCTGCGTGTGAAACGGAAATCAGAACGTCCTGTGTTTTTTTTTTTAAATGTCAAACCAGATATTGAGTAATATCGTTTGACCAAACCTTATTAGTTTGTGAGAACAGTTCTCAGTAGTGCACTCAGACTTTGGACCCTACTTCATGTTTGGAGAGATGGATTAAAAAGAGCTTGTGGGTTTTTATTTCTTTTTTTTTTTTTTTGATGAAGTTCATATGGTCATGCTGTTAAAACAGCCACATCCTCCCTTGGCTTTCTGTTGCACGGAAGAACGCAAACGAAATGTCTACGGGGTCATCAAGGACCTTCGGATTTTATGGATGTCAATGGGATCCGTGAAAGAGTATTAAATGCTACAGTCCAAAAGTCTGAGTCTGTGCAAAAACATGATTTCTGTGATATTTTTATTTGACGTCGACAGAAAATCAATGGAACCAGGCAGAAATTATACTCACAATTCAGTGAGTTTCATCAGCTATATGTAACTGAACAGAGATGGTCATTTTTGTAATAAAATTCAAATGCTAGCTTAAATTAGACGATACATAATATATTGTCCAGCCCTACAATGGTGTTGCAACAAACCTTTTGTGAAAGGTTATTAATCATGAAACTTCCCGCTGTGGTTTGTTGAACAAGTTGCTCCATTGCTGATGTTTTGAAATTTGAGATTTCAGATTCTCAAACACTAGAGTCAACAGTGAAATACAAACAGTTATGGACTCAGACTTATTTGGACTATTTTAAATCTTTCTCACTTAACAGGGATCAGGAGAATTATCACAGATGTATCGCTCTGCCTTACTGCATTTAAGCTCGTCTTCTTACAAATACAAGTACCAAAAAAAACAGATAAAAAAAACAACAAAAAAACATTTATTATTGCAAGCGATTGCCTTCTCTCTGTCCTTAGTCCTTTCAGTCCTGATTGGTCCAAGAGAGAATACCTCATACGTATTGCTCTGCTTCTCCCTCGGCAATGATGGTAACTGAGCCATCACCACTGTTCATTTCAACGTCGTTAGCAGCATTAGAATTTTCTGGAAGCATAGCTAAATCTTTAAAAACGTCAACATAATGGCTAAATCCTGGTCCCCAGTTTAGTAGGCTGTCCCAGTTGAAGTTGCCAGATCCTTGCCCCAGTTTGTGGGGCAGTGTGTGATGCTGATACTCCCCAAACGGAGGGTGGCCTCCACTGGCTCCTCCCTCTGCCCTACGGCTTGAGTACCTCCTTTGCTTGATTCTTCCCCCTCCGTAATCCTCATCGTCAGCATCAGATTCGTTAACTTGTGATAGTTTTGGAACTCGAGAACCATAGTTGACCGGTTTTTCCCGGTCATATTCCATTTCAGAGCAGGTGAAGGAGTCATGCGAGTCACTCTCGGAAGACGAATCCGGCGCTGGAATTCCATCTGCAGGATTTCGCACTCGAGAAAGTGGACGCCGAGCGTCTTCCTCAGATGATGAGCGCCCATGATCAGCGCTGCAGATGCTGGGATTTCTAGGTCGAGGAGTGTTGAGTCGCTCCACTTCTTCTATGGATAATCCAATAGGAGGCCCGGTCTCCAGTGGAATTTGCTCGATTGGCTGTTTCAAGCGGCTCGCAGGCCTTGACCCGTGACCTGCCATCGTTTGTGGGCTCTTGCTGCGCCTTCCAAGACGTGATGCTGTGTAATTAAAGATAGCTGCTGACTGGCAATTGTCTCCATGAAGGTCCAGCGGGCTTCCATCACGCCTCGCCAGATTCAAATTCACCTCCCTTGTTGGTGTGCTGCGGTAAAACGAGGCCGGTTTGCTAAAATGTGCAGGGCTGTGGCGGGACAAAGGGGTTGGTGTAGGGCAGGGGGCATGGCTTAGCGGTGTTTGGCGGAGTCCTTGAGTATAAGAGGGTTGGTAAGAATAACTAGCAGCGCCCAATGTAAGTGGTGATTGACGAGCATAACCCAGAGGACTATGGCGCTGAATCTGAATGCTGAATTTGGGAGTGTGGCTTCGGAACTGCTTGTAATGCTGGACAATGTCGGCGTCAGATGGAGCAATGCTGCTGGCATTGTCGATATCATAGTGCTCGATCTCTGCAATTTCTGGTGCACTGGGAATTGTATCGCCACTCTCTGGGACATCTGTCTCATCGTATATCAGGTAGGGGTTCTCACGCTCAATTATATCAGGCTTTGGATTTCCTTCTGGCTGCTTCCGCACAGTCATGTCAACATCCCCGATGTTATCCGGATCATCGAATGCAACATTCTCACTTCCCTTCTTCTTCTTCTTTTTCTTTTTCTTTGCTTTCTTTTCCTCCTTTGGTATGGCTGTCTTTCCACCGCCTTTGCAGTGATTGTGTAAAATAAGGCCAAGCACCAACAAAGCGAGAATGGTGGCACAGCCACCCACAATCGCCGGAACTGCCCAAATGGGCAAAATGAATTCTTCGTTACTGGTGTCAGAAACACAACTAAATCCATTGTTGGTTCCAACTTTGCATATCATGCCATGTGAACAAGTTACACCCAGGCATGCCACCAGGGTTTCACACACTCGTCCTGTGTACATTTCATCGCATACGCAGGAAAAGCCACCACGGTTGGTGGGGATGCAACTGCCGCCGTTTTGACAGGGACTGGAAGTACAGTCTCCAGGAGGAACGCACTGGTAGCTAAACCACTGGTTGACGCACATCATGCCATCCCAGCAGGGGGCACTAGCACACATGTTCGGGCCACGGCAACCGATTTTCACAGACTCGTCCGTCCCAGAAATGGAGATGGCAACAGTTCGATGGTCACCAGAGAAGGGCAAGAGCTCGCCATTGTACTTTACATATGAAAAGCAGCCATCAAAACCTGAAACAAGACAAAGAAGAAATTAATTGCTGTTAAACCTGTACCACTTTAATGACAAAACACCTAATAATCATATACACAGGAATGGTAATCACCAAATTAGTATTAACAGTAACTAAAAATACATGATTCAGATACGATTATTATATTGATAGTATTAATAGCATTGCTTTAGTTGCTTTATAATCAGCAATAGTCTAGCATTATTATTATTAGCAACAGAGGATGGCAAACAGAATTTTACCATTTTACCATTAACAGGATTATTAGTATGATGAGAGTATAAAAAAAAAAAACCCATAAATTTTCACTCAAGAACCCATTATTTATTGCACAGCCTCTGTTTCTTGCATCACGCACATCTCTCACAGTAAAATGCACAACATCTGGTCAAATTTGCTCTCTTTATCTCACTGCAACAAATTTTAAACATGCACTAACGGCATCCGAAATATGGGAACATAAAAGTTTCCCCACATGCAGGTTGGAGAGATCAGGTTCAGCCAAGCCGACTTGGCCTTTTTGTCTCTAATAAAGCAAAACCAAATCCTCTCCATTTACATTGGGGAGGATTGGAGGGGTTTAAATTCAATAAACATCTGTTTATGTTGGTGAGGCAACATCAAGAGGAAATATGATCGCTCACGTTCTGATTAGTCACATCACCATTTTATCCAGATGGTTCCGAACACAATATACAAGGCCAAAGATGTTATCTTTGTTAAAAAAAAGAGAGAGAAAATCCTGGATTCAATATGGAGTGATCAGTAAGGCATTGCTATTTCAGACCTGAACTCATATTTGGTGAAACAATGTTTCTTTGAACAAGCTGCTTTATATCCTACTATGCTAATGTAATAGCAAGCTAGCTTGATAACACTCCTGCCACTGGGTTCATAAGGTGGTTTATTTTATGAATGATCAAAAGGCGATACAAATTAAATGCCTTGTCAAATTGTGTTTATTCTTTACTAATATGCAGTACTATGCATAAAACATGGGCAACCCCCACATGTCTTCATATTTCGCTTCTTCTAAAGCGTCAGACTTTCTTGTATTTTTAATATAGTCTTGATGAATAGTTATCCAAGCTTCCTGAAGGACTTTCAAAGGTTTTGGCTTCTCTTTTCAGTTCCAGAGAAAGTTTCTGTTTGTTTAGCCACACAGTGGCATATGAATCATTTAAACATTAAAAATAAATAAATAAAACATCTATCTTAATGCATGAACCAATGAGAAATCATGCAGAAGATGATCAGGCCGGTGATTATTATACTGCTATTGCTGAATGCTGAGTTGTTGCTAACAAATGAGAGGGGAAATGAGGTTGCTGCTGAAGTTGATATATAAACAGCTAATTTTGAAATTGTTTCTAAATCTTAGAAGTTTTTATTATTTACATATGTTGCATTACTATTCATGTGTATTGTATTCCCCACAATAATTATTTCCATTCACATGAGCAACATTACTTTGCCACTTTAGGTTGTTTCTTTCTTAATAGTAAACTATTATGCAAAATTAACTTTAAAAAAAAATTTTTTTTTTTTTTTTAGACATTTAGATGGGTCTAAAATCCCTGCCTTACATCCTTTCCCCATTTTTTTATTCGCAAGGGCTTAAACAAGCCAATCATAGGTCTTCTTCTTTCTTCTTCTTCCTTGCGTTTAACTGCGGCTGGAATCCAATAGGTTACATTACCATCAATTGTAGGTCTCATTCTCCCTCATCTTCTTGGCCTCATAAGGCCAATTTTCCAGTCCAGCCTTCCCTAAAAATGTGAAATGCTTTCTTTTCTGATCTTGTCTTGTTCTGTGTCTTGAACTCTTCGTCTGCTGGCATTTCCACACACTCTATCTTCACTATTTGTTCCCTCTCGGTGACTTTTGTTGAAGTCCTGTAAATTGCATTACAGCTACCTATAGATCTCACTCTCTCCCAGCTTTCCTGCCCTTTAAGAAAAAAACATTAAATGCTTCTTTACCTGATTACTGACTTACATGTATTGTGCCATGTGGTCAAGTTACACCCAGGCATGCCACCAGGGTTTCACACACTCGTCTTGTGTACATTTCATCGCATACGCAAGAAACACCACCATGGTTGGTGGGGATGCAACTGCCGCCGTTTTGACAGGGACTGGAAGTACAGCCTCGAGGAGGAACGCACTGGTAGCTAAACCACTGGTTGACGCACATCATGCCGTCCCAGCAGGGGGCACTAGCACACATGTTCGGGCCACGGCAACCGATTTTCACAGACTCGTCCGTCCCAGAAATGGAGATGGCAACAGTTTGATGGTCACCAGGGACCACTCTTTGCAGCTTCAACTCTTCTGGGAAGGCTTTCCACCATTTGTTTTTATGGGACTTTTTGACCATTCTTTCAGAAGCGCAGGTCAGACACTGATGTTGGGCCTGGCTCACAATTGGGAGCATGAAATTGTCCAAATGTCTTGGTATGCTGAAGCATTAATAGTTTAGTAATTAATAGAAGTAAGGGGCTAAGCCCAGCTCCTAAAAAAACAAACCCACACTAGTTCCAACATGACTGCGCACCAGTGCACAAAGCAAGCTCCATAAAGTCATAAATGAGTCCTGACCTCAACCTGTCAAAGGGAGTTTAAGGTATATATAAAATCTAAGGGGTATTTCAGCTGGAGCACTAACTTTGGAGATCTTTGAGACCTGGGTTAATATATATTAATGCAATTTTGTAAATATTTATACAAATAAATAGGGTTTCAATGCATTAGCCTAAAAATCACTTTAATGACAATATAAGCACGAACAAAAGGCCTGTGTTAAATTAGCAGAAGTAATACAGGCAAAAGTCTGCAATTAATAGAGATATCACACAATGCTTTTTTTCCTTTTCTTCTCCAATAATGAAACTTAAATCTGCAGTGTTTTGTTTTAACACTACTAAGCTTTACAGTTAGAGTAATTTACAGTTGAATCGCTTACCAATATAATATACAGTGGAACCTCGATTTTTACGAGTAACACAGTTTGCGAGTGTTCCGCAAGACAAGCAAAGATTTTTAATAAATCCAAGTCTTGGATTACGAGTACCGAGTATCATGTACCATGCATGCGCTTTTTGTTTTGACACTGAGTGTCACATGATCACAACTGAGCCAAAGATTTTTCTCTCTCTTGTGCTGCGAAATTGTGGATAATTGTCTCTCCTGCTGGGTCTTAGTGCTCGTCTCTCACTGGTATAATCTACATCTCCCTCTCTGTTTCAGCCTGTCGGTAGTTCGGTAGTCCTTATGTGTGTGTGCGCGCGTAATTTGACACTGTGCCCCACACACACGAACACACACACTCTCTCCTTTACACCCCCCCCCCCAGCTTCACACACACATAGACACACACTCTCTGCTCTACACAGAAACTGCTCTGTCGCAATTCTTTTCAAAGATAAAGTGCAGGTTAATTTGTTTTTTTCTTTCATTATATATTGTATTATTTGTTTTATGTATTTATTTTTGGGCTGTGGAACTAATAATTTGAGTTTTAATTATTTCTTATGGAAAAATCTGATTTGGTTTATGAGTGTTTAGGAATACAAGCCCACTTGTGGAATGAATTATGCTCGTAATCCAAGGTTCCACTGTATATGAATATAAATGATATCTCAGTATCTCAGTTACATAATGATTTTTGTGTAATGAAGATGATGTAATAAAACGACGGTAGTCCTGGTTACATGTTAAATATTGAGTGCATGTGCACATTCCCTCTACTTACATCCTCCTTCTACTCCTTTCCTCCTGCTAAATTCTCAAATGACATAATGATGATTTACCTCACAGTAAGAACTGGTTGAGATGCTGCTAAGTGTAATTTCACCCTGCTGTAAAGTGTCACCATGCTCATTCTTAACTTTTACTATCATGCCATGTTCCCCTTGTTTGGAAAAGACTTTATAGCCAGCTATAAAGCTATCGTTTGCCGAGTGATGACGATCCTTTCACGTTGTATATTTCCTATGCAGCTAGAGTACAGATCTATCCCAGTGATTGTATAAATTATTATTGACTAATAATAATAATATTGCTTAGCTCAGGAAAATGTTGGGTTAGCATTTTATAACTGATAAAACAAAAACTTAAAGCTGATATGAAGATGAAGATGGTTAACCTGGTGAGGTTTTCTGCAGGTTGTTCCGTGGCGGCTCTCCTCCGAGTGACAGCGTTAGAACATCGAGACCTCCAAAGTCCTGCGTGGTACGAGTAATGACACGCAGGATTGTCTCATCAATGAGGACTGTGGTGGAGGATGTGTTTCTCCGTAACAGCAGCGTGTGCCATTGACCGTCTGAGAACACCCCGTCTCCGACAATCCTCTCCACCTTGCCAGCCACACCAGCATCAGACACGTACTGCAGGTTCCCGTTCTTCAGCTGGTGCGTGGAACAAATAAATGCATGTCATTAATGCTAGTGCTAGAGCACAATAACGACAGTAATATATACATCAGTGTGTGGAGGGAAAAAGAATGTGCAAAAGAGAAAGAGAGAGACAGAAGGTAAGGAAGGAAAGAAATATGTTGGTTGTAGAGCAAAACAGACAGGAAGAGCCAAGGAAGTGAGAGTATGTGAGATAGATAGATTGTGTGATTAGACATTTACACTCTTCTCTCACTGAGTTCAGAAGAGTTCTTTTGAATCCAGACAAATAGAGACAGAAAGAGAGAGAGAGAGAGAGAGAGAGAGAGAGAGAGAGAGAAAGATGTCCATGGTAACATGGAACAGGAGAGTGAAGAAGTAAAGCACGAGGGGGAGAGAAGGAAGAGTGTACACTGTGCAGGTTGTGTGATTTAAAACGGTCACAAACTCTGGAAATGGAAAATCCATCTTGCCAAGGAAAAAAAAGAAAAAAAAAAAAGAAAGAAAAAATGAAGTGGAAATCAATCTGGGGAACAAATCTTGACCTCTGCTTCTCTAGCATCATGTAGTAATACAGTATGTGTGTATTAGTGTGTGTGTGTGTGTGTGTGTGTGTGTGTGTGTGTGTGTGTGTGTGTGTGTGTGAGAGAGAGAGAGAGAGACAGAGAGAGAGGCTTATTTTTTTTTTAAAGAAAGAAAGAAAAAAGGAGAGACAGCAAATTGAGGAAGATTGCAAAAAAGGGAGAGAAAAGGGATTGACAAGAGGAATAGAGAGGTGAAGTGCCAATTAAAAAGAAGGTAAAAGACGTAAGGAGCAAGGGATTGCTGGTATGTCAAGGAGAGTGATAGAGGAATTGCTATGAAAGAAAAAATGGTGGCGAGAAAGTGAGAGAACAGAGAGAGAGAGAGAGAGAGAGAGAGAGAGAGAGAGAGAGAAAGAGATGCTGGGTGATTGGGTTTGTGCCCAGCATTAGTCAAACTTGAAGTGGAGCTGAGTGAGGAAATACAGCACACACACATACACACACTTACACACACAGAGTAACTCAACAATAAAAACATGTTTAAATCATATGTGTGTTTATTACTTGTACCATAAAAGTATCAGCAACTCATCCCTTGCTAATGTAAATGCAGGCTTTGTATGTATGTGTGTGTGTGTGTGTGTGTGTGTGTGTGTGTGTGTGTGTGTGTGTGTGTGTGTGTGTGTGTGTTACTTCTCACACTGACAGTAGTGTAGTTTGAGATCTCCTGGACGTGTACAATTGTTCCGGTTTTGCTGCGAGTGCGAAACTTCAGCTCCAAGCTGCTGCTCTCGGGGTTTGTACGTGAGGGTGTTTGTGACTGTGGATATGTGCTTTGCAAATTCCGCTGCATCATCACGTCCCTCTTCCAGCTCTGACGGAGAGAGTAGTCCAAACGCCCGCTACCGTCAAGGGAGAGAGCCGAATCCGCAGAAATGACTACGAGAGAAAGGAGGAAAAGTTATTTTAGACTGTTCTTCAGATACTTTCTTCATCAGTATAACCAGCTGCCCTCTCTGAACCCTCTTACGCCATCTGTCTCTATAAAACCATCCTCTGTTGGTCTTACCCCTCTGACCTATATCAAACTGCATCCTCTGACCAGACTTACCCCATTGATCTATTTTATATCAAACTGCCCCCACCTGCCCATCTTACCCCACTTTACTAGATCAGAGTTACACCTTTCGCATGTCTTACCTAATCAATCTGTCCCATCTTCAGCTTCCTTAGCATACAGAGCCAAATCAACACCAGTCTGTTCTAACCCATTTCCCCCTATCAAATTGCCCTATTTTACAGTACCTTTCCCAAACAATTTGTACACTCTAACAGTATCCGTATACAATAGATTAATCTGCTCTTTCCAGGCAATCTTATAATACTGACATTATATCAAGACTACCTTCTACTCATTCTTACACTACTGATTCATCAAGCTGTGTCCTGACCTATCTTCCCACATCAGGCGTTTATCAATTTATCCTCTGTGATCCCTCTTATCTGAGCGATCTGTGTTTAGATTCACAAATTTTAAGTCACCTGTGATGGTTTTTTTCTCCCACCATTCTCATAACAACTATTGACCAAAATCATGCTGTCCCATCTGACCAATTTTACCAAGTTACTCCAAATCAAACTGCCCCATCTGAAGTCTTACCCAATTGGTCCAAATCAAGCTACCCCCTCTGACCAATTCAACTTGCCCCATTCCAACAGTCCTAACCAACTGATCCAAATCTGTCTCCTCTGACCAATTTTACCCACTTATTCTAAATGAACTAAAACTCACCAGTCTTACCTAATTTTGTCAAATAAAGCTGCCCACGCTAACTGTGACCTCCCTCCCTCTAACCCATCTTCCTCATTTATCTAAATGAATAGATGCTTCATCACATCAATATATCAGTGCCCCCTTTTGACCTGCCTTACCCCATTAATCCATATCAAATTGCCTTATTGATCACTTTTAACTCTCAATTAATATCAAACTGTTTTTGTTTTTCCTGTCCTAATTGTCTTTCATGTCCAATATTGCACTGTTGATCTGAACAAAATTGTATCCCCGCTGACCCAGCTTACTCAATTATCAATATCAACCTTCTCTATCTAACCTGTCTTTCCACATCAAGCTATACAAGTCTCCCCCTTCTGGTCTGTCCTAACCAATTAATCAATATTACTCTGCCTTGTTTGACCAGTCTTACTCCATAATCTATAGTAACCAGTCTTACCCCATCAATTTATATCAATCTGACTTGTTTGACTGGTCTTATTCCATCAACCTATATTAAACCGTTTTGTTTGACCTGTCTTACCCCATCAATCTATAAAAACCTGCCTTGTTTGGCCTGCCTTACCTCATCAATCAATATCAAACCACAGTATTTGACTTGTCTTACCCCATCAATTTATATCAAACTGCTTTTTTAAAAACTGTTTTCAATTAGACTATACCAAACTGCCCCCTCTGACATATCTTATCACATAAATCCGTACCAAACTGTCCCCTCTGAGGTGTCATATCCCATTACTCTCTATCAATACCCTCTTTGACAAAATCACCCCAATTAATCATATTCCTTACATTTCTCACAGTATTTGCCAGTTAGTCCTTCCGTGCATTGGCACTGTTGCCATGACCACATGTCCAAACACACCCCGCCATGCCTGCAAGGGTTAGTGACACATGCTCCTTCCATCCTTGGACATCTGCAAGACAACCAAACACACACACACACACACACACACACACACACACACACATAAAAACAACATCACGATGTACAGCCAGACAGACAGAGAAGCAGATGAGATGATCCCAGCACTAACAAAAACAGATGGAAAAAGACCGAGCTGCATTAGCATATTAGAAAAAGACGCTGCAAGTTTTTTTTCTAGCTTACAAAACCATACGTTTGGCAACTAAAAAAGTGTATTAGACAGCAGTAGGTTCACTGGTTCTTTAATAACTGCCTGTTGTGGGCACAGGGCTCACTGAGTGTGTATAAATACAGTTGAGCCAAAAAGAGTCCAGAACCAAAAACTGTTTTTATTTCACCAGTTATCAAAATACTACTGTATCTCTTTTACCAAGTATGTTTCATATGGAGAAAAAGTAATTTTTCTTGTCCCTGTGTGTCTAAGACAGTTTGTATGTTTTGAGAGTTCTTCTCCATTGACCAAATTCACAGTATACTGTACACAGATGAACTATAGTTTTCTTTTAGGCTTCAAAAGACTTTGCCATACAGGACATTTCTTATAAATAAACCACAGGCAAATATATGGTGTTCAAGGAAGATTTAAGACACTGAATCAGTCAACAGCTGTGAAGAGATGTGAAACACAGTGAAAGGTCACATACTCTAAGATTTCATGTGTGAAAATGGTTCCTCATACTACCAGAGTCATGTTTTTACAGTTTGAGTCATGGAATATTGCTATGCCATCAGGGAAGCAAAACTCCATAGATGTGATAGCCTGGTCATTCAGTATTCAGGTCATCAGCTGACTTCATTTTGTTGTCATATAACTTTACGCAGCCTAGACCTGACCATATGAAGCAATCGTAGATCATAACACTGTCTCCATGGGCTTGTACAGTGGCCACTATGTCTGATGGGCGCATTGCTTCATGCACTTTACCTTCTTACCCTGAAGTGTCCATCGCTCTGGACTAGGATCAATCCGAACCCATCAGACCTCATGATTTTCCATGGCTCCAAAACCCAATCTTTATGCTCCCCAGCAAATTCAAGCCTTTTTTCTGACTAGCGTCACTATCAGCAGCACTATCCTTTGGATAGTGTATGGTTTGTATGAGGTATTGAAGGTTTGACTAGGTTTGAATGTATTGAGGTATTGAAGGGTTCTTAACCAAAGTCCAGTAATGTCAAAGCTTCCTAGTTGTTGTTTTTTTTGCTTGGTGCAGCCCAATAATTTGACCCTTCTGAAATGGCAACTTTTTTGACCAGTCAGTGTTCATGCCTAGCTGAAAATTGCCATTTATTGTTAGCATTTTCAGCTTAATGTCTCCTGTCTGAGTACATCTTTATTCAATCTCTAATCTCATAACAAAGATAAAAAATATTTGTTGCAATACTTAAAGAGTAGCTAGTGCAGTATTGCTAGCAAGTATAACTAATCTTGGATAGCAAACTATCGCAACTTCAGGAGTACTAGGACAACTGGTAACACCCTCCACTTTAGACAAACACTACTGCATAAAACTAACACTAAACCATTTCAATAGTACAGGACAATAAACATATTTTTAAGTGATATTAATTTAGTCTATCTATGTTAATGGTTGAGTGTGTAACGCACCTGTCTAAGATGCCTTGAGATGCTAAAGCCTGCGATGGCTCCAGAGGACGTCCATTGATGGCAAATTCCATAATGCAGCCAACAAAATCATGTGTGTTCACCTGGTTTTGGCGCTGTAGGAGCGGTTCGATTGCCCGAACGCCACCGACTGACAAACGGTTGGGCTGTACGTCCAAAATCCTATGGGGGTTAAAAGAAAGAGAGGATAGAAAAAGAACAAAAGTAAAAAGAAAAAAATAAATATAAATAGCAAAGATAATGAGATAAAGAGATGAAGAAAGAGAAAAAAAAAAACAACGAGAGAGAGAAAGGTGGAAAAAAATTTAAGCTGATTTAGGCCAATGAATCCAGAAGGAAAAAGAAATATATTAAATTATGCATTCCTTACAGCTAATATTGTAAATATAAGTGTGTATTCACCAGTCAGTATGGACAGCCACATTGCTGACAGTGCAGTACCCAGGCTCCTGCTCTTCTCCACACTGATCAACAGTGAGTGATGCAGCCTTAAGGCAAAAAATAAATAAATAAATAAATAATAAAAAGAAAAAATTACACTTTGAATTAGCTTTAGTTGCATTAACTTAAGGCAAAGTTAGGGAACCAATGCTAACTTTTTAGCAAAACATGATGACTAGACAGAATTTCCCCCTCCTTTTCAAGGTGCTAACAATTAACAAAACCTACTGCGAAGGGGTTCCATTTCTACCTCCATTTCTTGTGTCTTTCACACTGGAATGAATTGAGATGAGGTAAATACAAGCTAATAATGTTACATGCTAATAATGTTACTAACTAGCAAAACCTACAGAGGGTCAGTTTTAGCATGGGTGCTTATAATGTCTTGATTCTTTTAGCATTTCTACTGTAGCAACTGAAGATGAGGTAAAAAAAAAAACAATGCCTAAAACTCTTATGATTTAACTAAAGACACTGAGGATGAATTAGCATGGCTGCTAGGAGTTGCCTTATTTTTGCATCCACCTTACTGCAGTGACTTGAGGTAAGGGGGAAAAAATATATATATACACAGTATATATACACACATATTTATAGTGAAACCTATAAATGACTGGTTAGCAATGATGTAGGTAGGGTGAACAGCAGGGTAAACATAAACAATGCCAACAGCATTTAAGAAACAAATCATGGATGAGTTAGAATGGCTGCTTGGACTTTCCTACTGTATTTCTTCTCTCCTTCTAAACTGAGAAGACCCCAAACTAAAGGTTCACATGAGGAGAAATGAGATCCGGCAGAATTGTTGTGAATGAAATAAAGAGTTACAGTGAGTTAAATAGAAACATCATTCCTCTCCTTGTTAAACAAACACACGATGGCTCCTCACTGCTATTGTGTCCAAACCCACAACTCTGTGGTTTATGAACAGAGAGAGGAAAGACGGTCGTGGCAAGAGAGATGGAAAGAGCGCAAAGGTGTTGAAAAACAGGGGGCGAAGCTTGGCGCCCACACAAGCCTCTGGGTAAACACTACAGAAACCCGCAAAGAAAAAAAAAGGCCCCGTTCCTAATCGTTAACGCAGAGCCATGGCTCGGGGAAGTGAAATACGGCTGCGAAAAAATAAACCAACGATGGAAACAAGACGCATTTGTCTTCTGCAGCTTTGGTGTACACTGATACAGTTGAGTTACCGCATGGCTCGACCATCTGGGCTTTTTATTACTGCGGCTCTACACTTCAAAGCGCCTTGGCCGCAAAGAAAGACCTCGCGCAGCAAGCGTACTGATCTGCAATTGGGTCTTCGAGTCCACGGAATCACATTCGTTAAGATATGAAAGGCGAAGACTTGGACCATGAAGATATACAGAATAAATGGGTGGAGAATTCTAGAAGTACAGTGACGTGATCTCTTGTTACAAACTGTTAGGAAGTTGTGGTGTCTTAAGATTGGAGATTGTGTGTGTGTGTGTGTGTGTGTGTGTGTGTGTGTGTGTGTGTGTGTGTGTGTTTTAATAGATTTATGAATGATGTTATTAAATAGTAGAGTGTATGCATGTGTGCAGCATATACAACTTTCATTTCTTGCAAACATGTTTATTGCGCAACATACTGGTCTACACATAAAACCACGATTTAAACTAAACAGTTATGTACTGTATTTTCCCCATAGCTTAGCAGCTTGGCAGTGCTTGGGCTTAAATAAGTCCTAACCACTAAACTACTATTGCCCAAAAAACTTTTCCTGGGGCAAATTTCAGAAAACAAAACTACTGCTGGGATTCAAACCCAGGATCTCCTTTTTAATAGGCAGACTCTTTAACCAACTGGTTTTGCATCCCCTGATTGTATCTTCTTGGTAGAAATGAAGGAACATTAAGTCATAACAGGGCAATAAAAAAGTCAACAGCTGCCTCAGGGCAGAAACTGGAACGTCTTGACTAAACAAAAGTAGCCTTGACTCACACAGTTCGACCTTAAGCACACAGGGACGATCAAGGGTTGCTTATGACTTTAACATCTGCTCAGAATCCGTGTCCAAAAAAAAAACACACATACCCATCTAAATAACCCGCAGTACCTTTTCCAAACATACAGATTGGGTGTTCTTTACACCTCCACAGGGATGTGCTGAAAGGCTAGGTTTGAATCTTTTGCTCCACAATAATATTAAGACTGAATTTAGAACTGTATCACATGCAATCTGAAGCTACTACTTTTATCACATTGATAGCCATGTCAGGATCTGGAATTTTATCATTTTAGTCGATATTATAAAACTCCTGCGAGCTCAAGACTGAATTACAGGCCTCCTGTCACAACTGACTAAAACTATCCATCTAACAAAAGGTTTTAGCTTTTTAAGGTTTTCAGCTAATTTAAAGTGAATCCAAAAAACCACAGAACAAAACTGTACAAAACAGCTGCAAAGATTTTATACATTGTAGGCCATTAAACAGATTAGAAATATGTATCTTGGGGTACAAGACCTGTAAAACAATATTAGATATTTAAAAATGACCTGGATGGCTTACAACCATTGTTAGATGTTATGTTATTCAACAACTCTACATTTGACTTACCATTCCTGCTCTCCTGGCTATGACTGTGTGGAACTGACCATCTGAAACTCGAACCATAGTCATCAGCTTGTAGGTGCCACTGCCCAAGTTAAAAGAAAACCTCATCCGGCCTTCGTAGATCTCTAGCGCAAGAAACTCAGCTTTGTCACCGGTCTGGTTGTCATGATTGTACATAATCAGTGCGTTGTCCTTTAGCGTGGCAAACTTGATATAAATATAATTATTGTTGGGGTCCAAACTTGGAAACTCCATATAGGACAGCTCTTCAAATCCGTAGCTGTTAAGCTCGCAGTGTTTCCCAAAAACGCCTGGAGTAAATTAAAAAGGAATAAATTAGTATTTTAACAACTGGTATGATGACTTTTTATGGCTTTATAATAAAAATTGAAGTCAACAAGGTTTAGAATGCTTAACAAAGATTCACAAAAATCTGACATGACAGGTTACATTTTTTTTTTTTTTTTTTTACATTGGATGTATATTTCACTCCTTGCAGATCTTGATATTTTCCAGTATGGCCTGAATCATGGCCAAGTCTGATAAACACTGCTTGAGAACAAGCCTGAAACACCTGGTTTTGCAGCTGGAGTGATGACTTACCAAACGGACAGTGACAGTAATAGCCTTCCACGCGGCTCTGGCAGGAGCCTCCATTGAAACAGGGGTTACACTCACAGTAATTGATGATAGAGTCACAGGTTTTCCCTGAGTTCATGAAACAACACAAATGAAAACAAATGAGGTGAGGATGACACAGGCATATGGTGAAGGGCTGTTCATGTACAGGGCTCCCAGAAACCAACAGGGAATTTGGTGAGTTTGCACTCCATCTAGTTCTGGTCTACCTCAACCTTCTCAGCCAAAACCATTCTGAAAGGCTCTCACCTTGTAAATGCACCCAAGTGTCTAAGAAAATAGGGGATGAAAGCATATACCTTTCATGACAGCATTAACTCATCAACATATATACTCTATCTTATACTAGATCTGGGAGGCCTGTAAAATGAATGTTATACAATGGGAGTAACAAAATAAAGAGTCTGTGATCAATACAAAATGGTAAGATATGAATGCAAACTCATGAATGTGCAAACCTCTGATTTAGTTTTCTCATATTCTTACCGTGCTTGTAGAAATATAAAACAAAAAAGTATAAGGGACATAAATTCCTTCCCTACAGTTGAGCCAGCAAAACAGGAAGTTAGGGGTTCAGCAGGAGGGCAGGCAAACTACTGTAAGTCAATAGGTGTAATATTCTGCAGCCCCCATTTATCTGGGGCCTCGGACACGAATGCGCGCAATCATTTATTATGGTCATAATAAAATAGGACAATAATGACTCAAAGCTTGAGCGTGCCAGAGACAAACCGTCTGCTGTAGCTCTGTATGAAGAGGCCCTTCCAAAAGCTACAGGCAGCAGCTGCCCAAACAGAGCTGATTCAATGTAATATTATTATAAACAGTTAAGTGCATTCACTCCCTTTACACACTAGCTCAGTTACATTTATTAAGTCTTCAACTAACATTTAGCAGGGACTAATCTAGACCACGGCGTGTTGACACTCCGGGAACCAATCTAATTAGGTCACTTTTCAGATGCTTGCTACATCTAAGAGTTAACAGCAAGGACGGCGTTAAAGTATTTTCCCTTTCTAGACTCCATTAAGAAGGCTGCCAAATGAACTCTTAACTTACAGAGCTCTTCAAAGCATAAACATGGAAAGGCTTTAATCCACAGTAAGCAGGTAGTGAAACTTGACTCAAGTGCACTTAGGGTCGGTCTGTAGTTTTGTCCTTATTAGGGTCAAACTGTATCATCCCATTAACTTGAACCTAAACATGACAAGTTGATATGTATCATAGCTGATACCCCCCAACCTGTAACCCTAACAGCAATTGTTTCTTGGCAGTCATCACTGAATGCTAGAGTTACAACACCTCTCCAGTTGCTCAGAAGCAAATATTTTTCTTGGATTAAAACTTTGCTATATTTGTGTGCAAAGAGAACATGGAATTGCATGACCAATAGCTGAAGTGGTGCTGCTTGTAAGTTCTAGATGACATGTTGTACTGTACCTGCAAATCCTGACTTGCAAAGGCAGTTGAAGCCACCGGGGAAATTTTGGCACAGTGCCCCATTCTTGCATGGATTAGACAGGCACTCATTGACATCCCTTTCACATGCCATGCCAGTAAAACCCTCTGGACAGGAACATGAAAAGCCACCTACAAGGTTGTGGCAGGTTCCCCCATTGTGGCAAGGTGATGGAAGACATTCATTAATGTCGGTTTCACATAGACTACCAGCATATCCTGGCCTGCAGTTACAGACATAGGGCTGCAGGGGGCGATTTGAGACGAGAATGACTGGAACGCTCTCTGTGGTCATCATGTCTTGTCCGACACCAAGACGGCGTTTGCAGTTGCCACCATTGTGGCAAGGATTGTTGGTACAGGGGTCATGGTCCACAGAATCTATTTTAACACCACTTTGCCTATGCAATGCTTCTTTTATACTCTGGAAAAAAGTAGTCACACCACTTGGATTTACATACTGTCCATGACCACGTTTGATAGCTGCCATAAGAAAGGTCTGGTTGTTCAACTCAAACGCACTATAGAGCTGAACTCCAGTACCAAGACCTGCTAGCTGGGAGTTTGCTATGCGTAAGAAACTGAGGTAGTGGTTATCAAGGAAGTTGCTGATACTTTGGGAATTAAGTCGGATCAGTATGCTGTTGTCCACTGTAGCATTGCTGAACCCTATGAAGAAAATGCGGACATTGCTGTTGACGGCACCATGTACTCCATCACTGCTTCGCACTAAGAGGTCAAATGTGCCATCCGTGGATCTGGAATTTGAGCTTAGGTCACAGGTTCCTTTGGGAATACTAAAAAGGCTTGCAACAGGGGGGATCAAGGTGCAGTGGAATGAGTCCCGTATATCCGGATCCTGAGGTTTCACAATCCCCAGGGACCCCCCAGGGAACATGTTGCCAAAGTAATGAACATATATCTCGACAGAGCGAGGCTGAGATGGGTTATCATTCTGGTCATTAACTTTGACATGGATGGTGCCTGTGGAAGACATCTGAGGAATGCCAGAATCTTTGATGACCACAGAAAGATAGAAATCACTGATCTGCTCCCGGTCAATCTCTCGCTTAGTGCTAAGCTCTCCTGATGAGGTTAATGTGAAGTAAGTTGCAGTTGATGCAATTGTAAGCAGACTGTAGGAGAAAGGACCTTGATTCGGTGGCAGATCTGAATCAGTAGCGCTAAGGGTCATCACTGCTGTTCCTGCTCTTTGATTCTCCATGACCTCCCCACTTATAGTAACTAATGTGGGTCCATTATCATTAATGTCCTCAAGAGTTACAATCAAAGTGGCAGTTCCAGTAGCTGCAGGAGAGCCAGAGTCTATAGCCAGCAAGGTCAAGTTGTACACAGGTGTTGTCTCACGATCCAGCTCAGCTGCCACAGAAACCTGTCCAGTTTGTGGGTTGATTGTGAAAGCAGTTGATTCATGATTAGAAGCAATGGAATAGGTGAATCTGCTCCAGCTTGGCACAGAATCTGAATCCTCAGCACTCACAAAGGTGACAAGACCTCCAGGTGAGAGTCCTTCACTCACTTGAACATCATATAAGTCTTGGGAAAATACTGGAGGATCGTTGGCATCGAGGATTGTGATATTCACAAAGACTTCATCAATATCTGCCCCTTTTATACTTCCTGCATTTTTGGCAAGGACTTTCAATGATATCTTTTCTTCTTTTTCACGATCAAGTGGCCCTGTGACATAGATCTGGCCAGTATTTTTATTAATGCCGAAACCTTTTCTTCTGCTTCTCCCAAAAATCAAGTAATAAACAATACCATCTTGTCCTAAGTCCCTGTCACTTGCAAACACCTCCCCAACAATGGTGCCTTTGGGTGAAGCCTCTGAAACCTCAAAATAGTATTGCTTAGATACAAAACGAGGAACATATTCATTGGCTCCTTTTAGTTGAATATTGACATTCGCAAAGCTACAGCGTTCTTCGTCAGGAATGTTGAATGCTTTGACTGTTAGATGATATACTTGTTTGGCTTCATAGTCAAGAAAACCTTGTGTAGTGATGACACCTGTGTTGGGATCTATTATGAAAAGGTCACTGTCGGAGGACTGGATGACATACGCCAAAATAGCATTGGGGCCTGAGTCTTTATCTGTGGCATTCAGTTTAACCACCGTGGTTCCACTCGGCACATTTTCCTGCACAACTGGGAAGTACTCATCAGGGTCGAACACTGGTGGATTGTCATTTACATCAGTAACATGGATGTTAACTGTAACATAGCTGGTCTTGGCTATCCATCCTCCGTCTGTAGCTGATATTCTAAGCTCATGTTTTTGTTTTTTCTCATAATCTAAAGGTTTAGCCAAGGACAAGACCCCTGTTTTACTGTTGACGGAAAACAGGCCATCATCGTTGCCAGAAGAAATGTCATATGTAATGAGTCCATTCATCTGTTTGTCCTTGTCTTTGTCTCTTGCAGAAAGAGTGCGGATTGCCGTACCAACATTAAGGCTTTCAGAGACCGAAGCAGTAACCTGGCTTTGAGAAAACTCTGGAGTGTGGTGATTTTCTTCTGTAACAGCAATTTTAAGAGTGGTTTTATCTGAAAGAGGTGGAGTCCCTTTATCAGTCACTGTTATCTCAAGCAGATAAACTTTATTAACATCAGAAGCAAGAGAAGAGGCAACGGTGACCCACCCAGTCTGTTTATCCAAACGGAATTTACTTGAGCTGTTGCCTCCTGTTAGTGTGTACTCAATTTCAGAGTTGACGCCATAGTCTTTCTTGTCATGTGCTGTGACTTTGGTGAGTTTGGTACCAACTTTGACGCTCTTAGTGACAGGAGTAAAATAGGAGGATGACTCAAATATGGGGCGATTATCATTGCTGTCGATTACATTCACAATCACAGTGGTTTCACTCATCAGCGATTTGACCCCACGGTCAGATGCTGTTACAATAAAGCTATGCCTGTTTAGGTTAACATTACTGTGGCCGGTTGAATTTTGATATTTGAGTTGCTGTTTGATAAATATCTCTCCAGTGCTTGAATTGATGCGAAAGTATTCAGACTGAGACCTAATGAAATAGAATATTTTACCATTAAATCCCTCATCAAGGTCTGTAGCAGAAACTTGAGTAACCAGTGACCCAATTTCAGTAAGCTCAGGGTAGTCAAGGTAGTAGGATGGCCTGCTAAATCTAGGAGCATTGTCATTTATGTCAGTCACAAATATAGTGACGTCGGTGCTGACAGTCCAGCCTGAATCATGTGCAGAGACTTTGGCAATGTAATGATCAGTGTCCTCTCTGTTTAGAGGCCTGCTTATGGTTATGTCTCCTGTGCTGGGGTTTATGCTAAAGGGAAGACTTGTATCACTTATGGTGTAGCGGCTAACAGAGTTGGCACCTGCGTCCTCATCAGTAGTGGTCACACGGGTCACTGTGTATCCCACAGGAGCATTTTCAGGTACTGTAGCACTAAAAATTTTGGAAAACCTTGGAGCGTTATCATTCACATCCAGAACACTAATGATGACTTTGACCGCAGTGCTTTTTGGTGATGCGCCATGGTCCGTAGCTTTTACCCGCAGGATATACTGAGCTACCTTTTCCCTGTCCAATGGCCGAGTAGTGCGAATTTCTCCCGTTGCCCGATTGATGCTAAAGCTATTTTCCTGATTTCCTTCAGTGATAGCATACTCCAGCTGCCCGTTAGGGCCACTGTCCTCATCAAGCGCTGACACCACAAGTACTCTTTGAGGTGAAAGGTTCTCCAAAATCTCTGCATAAAATGGTTCTTTCTCAAAAACAGGACTGTTATCATTAATATCCAACACTGTGATTTCAATCTTCCCATATGCTGAATAGGGGGGGAAGCTTTGGTCTCGTGCTTCAATCCACAGCACATACTTGTCAATGTTCTCATAATCTAAGGCCTTTTTAATGGAAAGTTCTCCTGAAAGCTGGTCTACGTGAAACGCGTTGTCCAAGTTGCCACTCGCAATGTAGTATGACAGTGGTCCAGCTCTCGTAGATGATCCTGTAACTTTGGTAACGACAGTGTTGATGGCTTGGTTTTCTGGAAAAGTGAAGCTTTTTTCTTTGATATTGATGACTGGGAAGTCTCCACCTGATACAAAACGAACAGTCACAGTTGTAGTATCCATTTTTGGATTTCTTCCGCCATCTTTGACACGAACCGTAAATGTAACTTCTGAAGTGCCAGTAAGTTTCTCGCCAGCAGTTATGGCTCCTCGGATTGGATCGATTTTAAATTTCTCAGAGTTTCGGCCACTTAGAGAATAGTGCAGCTGAGCATTGGAGCCTGAATCTTCATCTGTCACGGTGACGGCAAACACCAATGAACCTGCATACCAAAAAACAGAAAATAATTAACCATATCATATTATCAAGGGTTTCTTTAAGAATTTATTCCTTAAAGGATGGTCCAGTGCATTATGCAAGCTCAAAATTGTTTTTAATGTAAATATATCTCATTCCATTTAAATTATACTTTTTTTTTCTTTAATCAAAGTTCTTATAACACCTACCTGGTGCTGTAGAGGCAGGAATGTGTGTGACATAGGGGTGGTGATGAAATCGTGGTGGATTATCATTAATGTCGTTAACAATCACAGAAACTGTGGCTGAGCTGGACAGAGGTATTGGATGCCCACTGTCCGATGCGACCACCAGTAGCTCATAACTACACTGGATTTCTCGGTCCAAAAGTGAGCTGGTTATTATTTGTCCTGTGGCAGGATTTATGGAAAACTGTCCATCTCCTCCACTCAGACTATAACTGTGGACAAATACACAAGATACAGCATTAATGTTTTTAACATGGACGGAGACATGGACATTGACACAAAGCAGCTTTACAGATAATATAGATTTAAATTTGAACGTATTATTGTTTTTTCCGCTAATTGAATCATATCCGTTTCCCACCCATCTTTATGGAACCCTACATAAAAGCAAAAGCTACTAATCCGGTGGTTCAGGAGACTACTAATAATCACTTTTCTGCCTCAGATTTATACAAATATTTAAATTAAATAAACATTGAATGAAATTTTTTTTGTTGAAGAAAAAAAAATTCCTGTATTTTTCCACTTTTAGGGACAATTTAAAATGGGTCACTTTAATGTGAACAGAACACCGAGATAAAAACCATTCTGAAACCCCCCATTGCGTGCTGGTCTTTCTGTCACTGTCCATCATCATCCTCATTAGCGTGGTTTTCCAAAACTGGAGCACAATACTCACCCCCAGCAGGGAATAGGACGGTTTAGAATGGGTTGGGTTTGTGTATCAGAGTGTGAGAACATGTGCAACAAGGGTGAATTTAAAATTGGACTATGGACTACATAACACACTTAATTAAACTAAAACATTGAGACACAAAACATCCAACAATACCTTGGACTGGGTCAAAACTTTTTAAGGTGGAGGAACCGTAAAAATATTTTTACCTAATTACTCCATTTTGACCCACGTCTCCATCGGAGGCATTGACCAGCATGACATCACTTCCTGTTGGAGCGTTCTCTGATATGGAGGTGTGGTAGGAGGATGAGGAGAAAAGTGGCACCATGTCGTTTACGTCATCAACCAAAACCGTTACCGTGGAGGATCCGCTCAAAGGTGGAGAACCTGAAGATGAGAGATTTGTATTTAAGAAGGATGGAAACACAACCTTTTGGTGTGAAAGGTGACATAGCAAGTTTTGTACTCTTTTGCATTTCTACTGGGCTCTGTCCCAAGTAGTCACATACCTGTGTTAGCAGCGTCAGATTATAGTGTTGTATACAGTAGGTTTGGTAGAGTGACGTCTGAGGTAGAGCTACACACGGTCAAGTGAATTTATAGTGTGATATTTAAACTCAGCCTAAATAGCATGTATGTATTTTAGCACGCTAGCGGCCTATTATCGAAGTCCGTTTAAATCATTCCATTTTTTTTTTTCATAAATCAAAGGGTCAAAGCCATATGCAGTGTAGTACATTTTTCCAGTAACTACTTGGCCGAAAACACACCACACATGATCGTAATGGTGGAAATTCGGTACAGGCCGAGTTCAATGAATCATGACCTCTCGGTTTTGGCAGTGGGATCTCCTGCTGATTTCTTCTTTAGATGACATGGTCAAAACACCTCAGGGAAAATGTCATAACCTGAAACATCTTTCTTATATGGGCCTTTGAGTCAGAGTAGCAGCAAAAGCAGCAGTAGGTCAGAATCAGAAGCAGGAATACACCGAAGTGGCCATTTTTATCAGGCATACCTACTAAGGACATAACTATGAATATGGTATTGAGATTTTTTTTTTTTTTTTTTGCACCACAGGACATTTGGTCGAGGTTAGTGGGGCCAATAGGGAATGGACATTTTTTACTTTCATGTAGGCAAAATATAAAAGCTTGCAAGACCTGCATGTTGCATTTACAATGTCCATTCATTCGTTCTTAGGAACTGCCTGGTCAGGGTCATAGTTGTGTTCATGTTTTGGGGACAATATTACAGACTTAAGTGATGTGTGATGAGGTACACTTAAAGCCATAATTTACACATTTATTTCTAGTTATTTCTAGCTTAAAGTTTTTGTTTTTTTACCACATGTATGCACTTTGTTTTTCCAAAGGGCATACTTGGTCACACATAAAAAAGCACTTTTATTCTGGTTTACATCCCGAAATACAGAGAGCTATATAGATACAATCGGTGTCATGGGTCATAGATGTAGAATCATTGACTGTTTTATCTGTTGACATAAAAGATGTTCATCTGTTGATATGCACAATCTGCCACCCCTTTAGGTAAAGCAACCACCATAGCAATACCTGGATTATTTTTAGGCTACAAGAACATTATCATAAAGAAAATAATCTCCATATCAAGACGATTCATTCACTCAGCTGAATGTAAATGCGACATTCACGATGAGAGGCTGCAGAAAAAGCTCTGCACTAACCACACAGCATCTGCAGCTGCTTAAGGCCAAGAAACTACTCCACGTTACTCAGAGCAAAAAATCTCAGAGACGGGGCTGAGCACCACCACCACCACCCCCCACTCACACCCTTCCTATCCAACCACGCGCCTCCCCTACAGCATCACCACATGATAGGTCTATAGGGATAATACAAAATCAGGAACAGATGCAGAAAAAGAAACAAAATAAAGGGATTAAAAAAAGCAATAAAACAAATAAGAACTTATTAACAGTTATAAGCAGTAGGAAAATAATAATTTAAAAAAATTAAAAGGAAGAATAAAATGTAACAAAATAGAAAATAAGTAAAAAAATCTATGAGAAAAAATAGAATTTCATAATAAAAATATAAATAAAGATAAATGATAATTAAAGTAAAATAATATTAAAAATAATAAAAATTAAATGTAATATTAAAAAATAAACTGTAATAATATAGAAATAAAACAAAACAAAATCTATTAATAATAATAACTAAATAATAAAATGAAATGAGTAAAAATATACGTAATAATACAAATAAAATTATAACAAATAAAATCATATAATAAAATAAAATGTCATAATAGAACAGATAGAAAACAAAATTTTACAAAAAAAACATTATCGAGAATAAAATTACATAATAAAAAATTTAATTAAATAAGAATAAAAGTAAATGATAACAATAAAAGTAAATAAAAACTAAATTCCCCAATAGAAAAATAGAAAATAAAATATTAACAATATTATTGATAGTATATTAACAAAGAAAAATAAATATAATGTAAAAAAAAATAATAGAAGAAATTTTTATATTATAATAAAACATTATATGTGCATAAAACATATTTGTGGAACCAACTGTTTGCAGTAGAATGCTTTTATTAAAGCCTATACAAGACCTGTAAACAGCAAAATTGGTGTATTAACTGATACTGATTATCTGAGAACTAAAGCCATTTCTAAGCCATTTCAAATAAATAATCATTAGAATGTTTAAAAAATTTGAATAAAATCAAAATCACATCCATAACTTGATTGGTAGAAGAAATCGAATTGTAAACAAAAAGATTTGGTTATGAAAAAAAGTCTCACGAAAGGTGGTAGCAGTACAGCTAGGAATAGGTTAAAAAAAAAAACGACAAAAAGGCGAAAAAGAAAAAAAAAACGTGATAATTCAAGACAAGCTGAAAGAAAATCAACAAGGGAGATGGTTTTGAGCCGAGGCTCCAGGTCGGAGAAGGATTACTGGGGATTAGTGTAATTAATAACGAGTTCATAAACCTTGAGCGTGAAGCTAAATCAGATTCGCTCCTCATTTGGTTGACAAAGCGATTCGCCAGATTAGCTTGAACATGCTGGGGAACGTGGCTCGACATCCAGGAAACGTGATTAAACGCGTACAGGGACCGTCTCAGATCTGTGTGTGTGTGTGTGTGTGTGTGTGTGTGTGTGTGTGTGTGTGTGTGTGTGTGTGTGTGTGTGTGTGTGTGTGTGTGTGTGAATAAAAGACACACACTATAAACAAAAGTAAACACTTCCAATCCGAAGACACTGAGTCACGGGTTTAGTATCTTTTTTTCTTGTCATCTTCTCTCTTTTTTTTTTTTTTTTGAGTGTGTTTGCTTTCTTGTAACTGAAGACACGGACCCATTTCACAAACATTATGAAGTACTAAAAGTCTTCAGTAGTCAGACATGGATGTGCTAAGTTGTTAACCTCCTTAAACACACCACGCACACACGCTGTGATTCATAGTTTCAGGTAGAGTAGATGGTCACGTGAATGATCCTGATTGCTTACGTGTGTACATTAAAGCTCTCTGTCGGCCTCTGAGGCATGTGACACACACGCATATGCGAACGCGCGCACACACACACACACACACACACACACACACACACACACACACACACACACACACACACACACAATGCTTTCCTTTTTCTTCTTTTTTGTACTTTTCCTTCTTTATACTGATACTTTTCTCTTTTGTTCATTTTTTTCATGTTGTCCATGTTTTCCTCTATTTAATTACCTTTCATAATTTTCTTTCTTTCTTTCTTCATTAAGTTTAGAAAGGTGTTTTCCATCTCCATCCCTCTCACCACATGTACTCATTTGATTCTTTGTTCTTGTTCTCTCTCTGTACTCATTATGTTTGTGTGTGTGTGTGTGTGTGTGCGTGTGTGTGTGTGTGTGTGTGTGTGTGTGTGTGTGTGTGTGTGTGTGTGTGTGTGTGTGGAGTGCGAGAGTAATGGTGACCACAGCAGCAGCCTTCGCTGTGCCTTTTTTTTTTTTTTTTTTACCCTATTGTTTTACACACAGTGACTCGAGGAAGCTGCTTTTGTTTTATTCCTGGATTCTGTTGGCTCACTTCCAGTAGTAACTGATGTCATTTCCTGTTTACGAGACACTCAGGTGTTTGGGGGAACAAATTAGGAGACTTGAATAACCTTCACCATTAAGCATGGTTCTGCTGACCGGCCATGTTTACAAGGTAATCCATTATAAACACACACACACACACACACACACACATACACGTACACATTGTATCTGACCATTGACCTTGAATTACCAATAACAAAGGGTAGAAAGTTTAGGAAACCCAGATTGTGTGTGTGTGTGTGTGTGTGTGTGTGTGTGTGTGTGTGTGTGTGTGTGTGTGTGTGTGTGTGTGTGTGTGTGTGTTTTGGATATGTTTACTTCAGCACTGATCGGTGTAAACTATAACAGCAGAAGGATTTAATAGCAAATGTTTAGCCAACAAATCATTCCAACACGTCAAGCAGCGTGTGTGTGTGTCAGCACGCATGTGTGTGTCAGCGCAGCTCAATGTGCATAAAATTTATACCATCCTCTGAAGGTTTCTGTTTTATTCTGCAGCATTCTATCGAAAAAAGTACTCCTTCTTATACATTACATTTGGTTCAACTAAAGGGTCATCATATGTTGTAAGTTTTACCCTGATCGCTACATGACGGTTGTTTGTTCACGATTACTCGTTAGTTTACTGGCCATGATAATGATTGATGCAAAAAATTAAACAAAGGGCATGGGTATTTCCCACAAAATGCGTAACACAATTATACAAAAATGTGATCAGTAAAGTGAGGAAAAATAAGAATTTGGACTCTTGCACACACACACATACCCACACTCTCCGATACAGCAGATGGCGGTATACCTAAAGGAAGTTGACCACAGTATGCCTAATATTATTGATTGATTGCGCATGCATTATTAGAACCATAGATGATACAAAGAAAACTGTAAAAACCCTCAATGACATCACAGCTTTTCTGAGGACCGGCTTTGACGTTGAACTTTGGGAGCTCTGGGCATCGCCATCATGGCAGGAGCTGACTCCACATAAACCCTGGTTAATCCATGAATGGGGAAATGGATGGAACAAATTTAACCTGGCTGTTGATTAGAGCACACCTACGTACCCCATTACCACAAGCACTCTATACGTCATCATGTCAAATCGTACATTTCATGTGGTAAGTTAAACTACAACAATTCCAGTTAGTTGGTTAGCTAAAGTGATGAATAGGAGACAGCTAGCAGGTTCACACCTGCATTGCAGCTGTCACTCAAATTAGCCACACCCCTAATTATGCCAAATTTTACGACTTAATCATGCGCTACATAAAAAAAATCTGTTGTCATAAACGGGAAATCTAGCTATTGAGACCAAAACCATTAAGCAGTTTAACATGGGGGTCTATGGGGATTATCTCACTTTTGGAGCCAGCTCATAGTGCAATGGATTCATTTTTCAGACTCTGAGGTTGCCATTTGTTTAGGAAATACTGTATAACTTTCCAAGTTGCTGTAGCAGAAAATTAATCAATCTCTTCTGTCCAATCAGAATACAGAATCTATAAATTAGCATATTCTGGAGGGTAATTGTTATTTTGTCAGAACGGGGCCTAAATTTATACTTTTTAAGTTTATACTTCTTCTTACTCCTTTTTGAACATAAATTTATTTGCTTTATTTTATTTTTGTTTGTTTTATTGTTACATGCTCTGAATAAACTCAAAGTACCATAATTCTGCCCCTGCATAGGAAAGTTAGAAGAAACTTCAGACAAAACTGAGGACTTGCCTTTTAACCTATTTAGTATAATTTGATTTTGTCTAATTTGTTAGAGGTTAGACTTTACCAATTTGTCGTGGAGAAGGGTCATGTGAGTGTGTGAGATTAGCTTTCACATGGAATCCAATTACACACCAAAAAAATGATTATAACGAATGAGTTGGAATTCTCCATATGTCTAGTTCACTCTAATTCAGGTAAACATTTTGGCAACATACACTTGCACAACACACACACATACGCTACTCTACACAGTACAATCCTCCAGTTGGAAAACATCTAGCCCAAACATTTTGACAGTCATCTCCCTAGTGGACTGTGGGCGGGGTTTAAGTGGACTATTCCATTACTTGACTGATGATTTGACGTCACAACAATTTAGCTTAAACAGACTTAACTTCAATACAACTGCTGGGGAAATTAAAGAATGAATAGTAAAACTCGTAAAATTGGTGAAAAGTAAGCTAATGTTAGCTAAAATTAGTTTGGCGCTTGCGTTATAGCAATGTGCATTTATAGCTATCAAGCCTTTTAGCCTAATGATTATGATATGATGATAAGTTTTTATGATTTTTTTTTGGGTGGGGACTATACTATTCATTTATTATTTATGTTTTTATTGGCGGCATGTGGGTAGCATTGATGCTGCACACCTCTAGCTTCAAATCCGACCTTGTGTGTGTGTTGCTACTCATTCAGTTGTGTGCAACTGCTGCCTTCGGTCCTCTGTGTACCAGGGCAACGATTTGCCCGACGGACAAAAATGCCATTAACATCCATGGCTTATTTACGCTTCATCTGAACAACACACACACACAAACGATAATCAAGTGGACGCCGAGATGGCGTGAGGAATAACGATGCTGCCAGTACAAATGAATAAATAAATTCATCTGAATTCAGGCTTGTGGTGGAAGTGAGACAGAAACACGAACTGCATCGAATACAGGACAGTGTGCTCAAAATCCTCAAAGAAAACCGCAGAACCTCCACCAAGTCCAGCTACGGTACTGTTACAGTATGTGTAATCGTCCGCACTAAACCCACTAAAGTATTAAAATAAAGAATAAAAGTCAGTAGATCCTGTTAGTGCATTTCTAATACTTCAATGAGAAACACAAAGAAGCCTGGAAATTTTGAACGTGTACGTTAGACTGTGTGTCCAGAGTTGGTGCTCTGCTTCCTGATGCTCATTCCAGTCAGCTGTATTCAGTCTGCATTCAGCTGTATAGAGCACACAGGAACTAAATGAAGGAGCCATTAACATCTTTTATCTGCTAAATGCTTCTTAACACTGAAAGGACACTCTGCAAATACTGTGCTGCTATAGGGTGCTTTGTGTGTGTGTGTGTGTGTGTGTGTGTGTGTGTGTGTGTGTGTGTGTGTGTGTGTTTTATAGGCACACATTGGCGAGGCGCTGTCTCTTCAATAATCTCGAACAAACACGGTTCTTAAATCGCTCTATTCATTCAATCTACATCACCGAATCCGTTCCCATACCTTCTCTCTTCTTTACTCCTACGCTTGTTCCATTTGTCAGCTCTTACTTCTTCTTCTCCTTCTTCTTTCTTTAATGACTACCCATTTAACGTACGCAAAAAAAAAGTGATCCCATTAACCAGGCATGCGAAAAAAAATGCATCCACGTATCATGAAACGTACACACTGTACCCAGTTAACCCTCCCAAAGCCCACCGCGAACTCACCCCTCTACCACCCCCATCAAAAAAGAAGCAGGTTTGTTTAGACAAGGCAGCGTCTGAAGCCTGACGTTTGCTTATTTACTTTTGCTCTGTAGCTGTGAGATTGATTTACTAACATGTTAACAAGCATTGCGCTGTCGGGGTTAACGTTGCGCAAACTGCACATGTATCTCGTCAAACAGTCTCATACTAGAACTGGAGTTGTTTAACATTCCAAATAGTCTCGCTTGCGTGGTTTCTGATGCTCTATGATCATCGTATAATTGTAAATGGCAGAGCTGAAAACATTATCCTTATCTGAATCGGTTTCTGCCTCAGGATGAAGGTGCTGGTTAAAATCCCTGAATGTGCTCAACTAAAAATTACTCTTTTAGTAAAGATATATTTAAGTCTAGATGAAGTTAACAGTCAGTGTCACTCACCAATCCTAATGTGCTAGACCAGACTGGTGAAATACAATAGTTTGGAATAGGTGTGCATTCATTCATTCATTTGTTCATTTGTTCGTTCATCCATTTATTCATCCATTCATCTTCTATGCTGCTTATCCTGTACAGGAATGCAAAAGCCTATCCCAGGAAACCTTGGGCACGAGGCAGGGTACACCCTGGTCAGGGGACCAATCCATTGCAGGGCACACACACACACACACACACACACACACACACACACACACACACACACACACACGAGCATACATAACAGACCATTTGGGAACACCAATTAACCTAATTTGCATTTCTTTTACTGTGGGAGGAAACTGGAGTACCCAGAGGAAACACACTAACTCGGGAAGAACATGCACACACACAAAGATCCGAGGTGGGAATCAAAGCAAATCCTTGACGCTGGAGGTGTGGGGCCACAGTGCTATGAATGCAATAGATCACAAAACACTTGGTTAAGATTGTATCAAGGTTTTTGGTAAAGTATCCAAAAACCTTTTTCTTATCCAAATTTTTTCGTATTGCCAAAAATATATATAAACTCTGTTCTATATATAAATATTTTACTACAGTACTCTATGTAGTACAAGGTCTTATTCAGCCTAGTTATTAACAGTGTGAATGACTTCCCACACAGTGGGATTAGATTGGTATGATTGGCAACCCGTCCGAACACATAGCAAGGGTTTGAGAAATACTTGCATATCTCTGTGCGAGAGAGTATTTAAACCAGTGAAAATATAATTTGTGCACGTGCAAAAACACGGGAATCACTCAGGAATGGGTCCAAATGTAATGTGAATATGTTGTGAAGCTTTTCATGCGCATGCCGAATGAAGGTGAAAATCAATCTGACTGTAGATTAATTTTCTACCACTGCAATTTTGATTAAATTCAATATCACTAATGTTTCTTGTCAGCTTCATCTCAAGTAGCTCTATTTCTTAAAGGTTTTATAATAATAAAACTACTAAAAGTATTTAAGAAGCATTGAATTGCTGTGTAACTTGTGTTTCGATTGTTTAAATGTTATGTCTCGTAAAAAGTGATAATCTTTTGCACCAATTGCTCAAAAACTCAGATGTGAGATAACCTTGCAAAAACTTGGTCTGCGAGTGTTTTGAAATATTTTTAAAATAAATTCTAACTTGTTAAACGAGCGAGGTCTTGATGTATGAGTACTGTAGTGTGTATATATATAAGCAAATATATATATATATATAAGCAAGGCCCTTAACTCTGTCTGCTTCAGGGGCCCTGCATCATGGCTGACCCTGCGCTCTGACCCCAGTTACGCTGGGATATGCTAAGAAGGAATTTCACTGTGCTGTAATGTACATGTGACAAATAGAGGCTTAATTAATTAATCTTTATCTTAAATAAAGGCTTAATTAATCTTAATTAAATTAATCTTAATTAATCATCTCCCATTCTCATTCTTAGTGCACTTGTATAGTCAACATACGTGCACGCGTGTACCATTTACTATAACATTGTGACCATGTGTGTGTGCGAGCAAAGCTTTTTTTTTTTTTAGTTTCCAAGTGTAGTGACTGTTTTTTAGTAACTGTACTGCAACAACAGCCCTCTTCAAGAAAATTTTTTTAAAAGGCTATAGCAGTGCAGAAGATGATTTTGTTTAACAACAATGCAAGTGTTATTAGAGGGGTTCTTTGTTAAAGTCACACAAAAAGAAGAAGATTCCAGTAGCCCCCCCCCCCCCCCTCGCCCTCCCACTCCTGCTTCTTCTATCGTCTAACACCAGGCACGATTCTTTCCAAAGGTCAAGTGCAGCTTCATTTATTTATTTTTACTTCAGATTTAGTTTTAATTATTTTTATATTAATATTTTTGGATTGTGGAACGAATCATCAAAGTTTCCATTATTTCTTATGGGGGAAATTTGCTTTAATATACAAGCAATTTAATATACAAGCATGCTTCTGGAATGAATTGTGCTCGCAATCCAACGTTTAACTGTATTTTGCAAATACTTTGCAATAGATGCACATGGTTTGTATTTTCTGTAAAAGCTGTGGTCAAAGAATTCATAAATTTTAGACTTAATGGTTGAAATCTTATCTTAAGTGTGAATCAAGTCTAAATCGAAAACTGACCAACTAACTGCAAAACCAATTTTATCACACAGCTCTAGTGCCAAACAAGTGCCAAGCTTGTTTTCCAGACCATGGTCTGCAGTTGAACATGATACAAAAACCTTACATCCTGTAGAAATCGCATTCTTCATCCACTCCATCCACTCTCACTCACTTACTCATCGTCTATACCTCTTAATCCTGCATTTAGGGTCACGGGGTGGCCTGGACCTATCCCAGGAGACTTGGTTCACAAGACTGGGGACACCCACCCTGGACAGAGTGCCAATCCATCACAGGGCCATCCAAGGCCACTTGTTGAATTTTTGATGGACACAAGCTTCCATGCTGCTTACTCAGTGCCAGAATCAGAGTTTTAAACTCAGCCATGTTGTTAAGAAAAGTGATAGTTTGTTCATGGCTGGTATTTGAAGGGTGGTTTTGAGGCACCAAAACTACATGTCGTCATATCCGAATCAGGTTTGGCTTTAACCATGACTAACCATTTACTACTAATCGTCTAGTAAAAATGAGTAGTTATGCAAACCTAGTACAGACTAATAGTTGAATGTAGTTTGATAACAAACTGCATGCTGAGTGTATCAACGTTAGTTTTATAACACTCCCCACGGGTCCCAAAGTCATGTCCGAGATCTGTTTTTCAGATTTTCTATTTACGTACTGTACAAATTCTATTAAGCCGTTTGATATCCCTTGTGTGTTTGATGCTTTAGCCATGATAACCAGGCACATCAACCGTACAGCCGGCTCCTGGGAGTGTCTTCTTTTTCTTTTTCTTCTTCTGATGTCCCCTTGTAGATTTAAATTATTTCATTTGGACCAGAAGTGTATCTGGTCTCTCTTATTTTCCATCCATAGCTGTATTTCTCTCCTCTTTTCAGCCTTTATTTCACTTCCACTATCTCAGTGACTGTGAAACAGCATCCTGCTGCCACGAGTGCAGAACCCATCACCTAATGACAAGTGCAGCCAAAAGCCCTCACTCTCTCAATCACTCTCCTTCGTGCTTCCTCTTTTGGTC
>JAAGKR010007481.1:5840-36467 GCA_011419295.1 Clarias macrocephalus | reverse complement strand
CCACCTCTTGGGCAACCTACATTCTCTGGGCTGAATACGCCCACAACACCCTCCAGTCTTCGGCCACTGGACTGTCCCCCTTCGAATGTCAGTTTGGATATACCCCCCCATTGTTTCCAGAGGACGAGGCACAGGTGGGCGTTCCATCTGCCCAGAACTTTGTACGGCGCTGTCGACAAACCTGGAGGAAGGCTAGGCGCATGCTTCTTAGATCCTCTCAGAGATACTAAAGTCAAGCCAACCGCCACCGCCGGTCAGCGCCCAATTTCCGACCTGGTCAGAGAGTCTGGTTATCTACCAAGAACCTGCCCCTCCGGGTTGAATCAAGGAAACTGTCCCAGAAGTTCATTGGTCCCTTTCGCATTGCCAGGAAAGTTAACCCCGTTTCATATCGTTTATTTCTTCCTAATTCTCTTAGAATTAACCCTACGTTTCATGTCTCTTTGTTAAAACCTGTTTTGTCTTCTCCCTTTGCCCCCCCACGCAGACCCCCTCCACCTCCCAGAGTCATCGACGGCCAGCCAGCCTACACAGTCCGCCGGATACTGGACTCCCGGAGGATCCAGAACTCACTACAGTATCTGGTGGACTGGGAGGTCTACGGGCCGGAGGAGCGCTCTTGGGTTCCAGCCAAAGACATCCTGGATCCCAGTTTAATCCGGGAGTTTCGCACACGGCAATCGGGAGGTGCTGAAAGGAACGCCAGGAGTCGTTCCTAGAGGAGGGGGTCCTGTCAGCCTTTTTGCTCCTCCTGTAGTTTGCCCCCTGGCCTCTAGAGGTCATTTGTGTTCCCCTTAGCCCAAGTTCTTCATTGTGTTGTCTCATTAGTTATTCAGATCACCTGTGTCTTGTTTCCCCCAGTATATTTAAGCTGTTCACTTTCTCCCCTCTTATTCACTTGGTTTTTGAGTCCCTCCTCTGTGTGTCCTGTTGAACTTCTGGCTGTGACTCAGTGTTTCCTGTTGTAAGTTCCTCAGTCTTTTTTTGATTTGATTGTTCATTACCTGATTGTTTTCTCCTCGTGAGGAGGCTTTCATTTAAGAGTTTATTATTTTGTCAATTATTTTATTTAATTCCTCTGAATGAGAAGAACTTCTGTTGATGACAAGCTTCCTGTGAACCCTTTTTTACATCTTTAAAAATAAATCTATCTTGCCTGAGACTTTCTGCCTTGAGTGTTTCAGTTGGGTCCAACCCTATCCCCTCCGTGGCTCAGTGGTAAAATCCTCAACCCTCACCCCGGAGACCCGGGTTCAAGACCTGAGTTTGACAAAACTAGCTAGCTTAAACGCTATTATAATAAATTATAATAGCTAATGTTGTAAGAATATGCGCTAAATAGTTGTCATTACTGACATTAAACTAACATTAAATGTAGCATACTAGCTTGCAATGTAGCTTTTTTTCTAGTTAGCCTCATTAACAGTAATTTTCTTATGGCCACACAATTTAATCCCCCCCCCTACCTTGGAGGTCCCAATTGTAACAATTTCAGCAATCCCTTGGTTTCTTTGCTTGATGCGTGCTAATAATTTTACTCTTCTAAAATGCAGCTTTATTTTTTGGCCTCACAGTATAATTTTCTTTAAGCCAGTTTTACACTGTACAATTTCCAGAATAATTTTGGTGTGGCAAAAAAAAATCTTTACATTGCAAAATAATTACAGGTTGTCTCCTAATTACAGAAAGGTTGCCTTTCAGGAGCACATTCATAAATCGAGGGGAGAAAGTGACACAAATATACAACGTAAAACATACCAATCCACTTAAATAAAACTGTCCCCTCTCCCAACACTGTGGCCAAAAACTGTAACCGCGTCTAAAGGAATGAATCCTGCAGTGAAATGTTGTCTTTGCGTCTTTAAATCATGAGGGGAATACCGGACCCCATTTTGTCTCAGAGCGAATTTCCCCATAAGAAATAATGATCCAATTATTTTTTCACAACCAAAAAATATTAATATAGAAAATATAAAGTAAAAATAAAACTAATTAACCTGCACATTTACATTTGAAAAGAATCAAGTTGTGTGTAAAGCAGAGACAGGGGCGGAGGATATTATATAGGACGTTCATACACACGCGCACGGATGTTAACTTTACTTAGACTGCAAACTTTAACCTGCACTTTACCTTTGAAAATAATCACTCACAATAAGAGAGAGGAGAAGGGGAGTTTATTGTGTTATTGCGTAGAAAGACAAACATGCAAGCGTGGACACACGCATACGGATGTTGACTGCAAACTGAGGGGAATCCCTGGTGCAATTCTGTCAAAGCTTTCCACTTTCTTGGACTGTGAACTCTGTTTTGTTGAGGATTTTGCAAAATTAGGATTATTCACCATCAGGTACAGCTTTACAGGACACAGCCTTTACAGGACAGATTTTCTATCATTGTGCTCCCGGACGAATTCTTTGAAACCGGTGAGGCTGACTCATTTCTCCCGCACACATACAATATACTGGACTTTACATTCACTTACACACTGAAAATATTGTATATAATTGTAAATATTAGTATCTGGTGCACTGCATTGTCTATTTTTGCAAAATACACATTGTCTGAAGAGATGATGCTGGAAACTTTTTCCTTTGTCAGAGACCAGGGGACGTTGGGATATCTTTTAAGCAGAAGTTACTCTTTATTAAGAACTCACTGTACGTCGCTGTAGTCATCCAAGTCTGACTAAAGCACAGCACTGGAGAGTTTATACCTTTTTAGGATACAAAGAGGTGGAGACAAGCTAAGCATACAAATGTAGTATAGGAATCAGCCTGTTAACAGGATCATCAGCATAACAGTGCCTTTGAAATGCATAGGTGCTTATCTAATCAGCCTGACAGTTTCGCCCCAACCTTCACATTATCATAGAGTCAAAGCCACAGCCACAGTCTGCAACACTGGAGCCCCACAGGAAATGGTCCAGGCTCCGTTCCTCTTCATTGTATACACTGCAGACTCCATGTTCATTTCAGCATCCTGTCCCCTGCAGATGTTCTCTGATGACTCTGCCATTGTCGGCCTGATCACAGAGAATGATGACAGGGAGTACAGAGAACTGATTAAGAACTTTGTGGACTTGTGCCAATGGAACTGCCTCCAGATAAATGTGTGAAAGACCAAAGAACTGGTGGTGGACTTCCACAGGCACATACATACTTCACTATCACCAGTAAACATTCAAGTAAAGGACATTGTGAGAGTGGACTCTTATAAATACCTGGGTTTTCATCTGAAGACAACACCAGAGGTGGAAAGTAACGAATTACATGTACTTGCGCTTCTGTAATATATTGTCATGCGCTCTCCTAACGCTGTAGCGCAGCCATATAATGGGGTTGTTGATATAGGCCACATGTAGATGGTAAATAAATATAAAACCATCGGGCCTTGTCAACAACCCCGATATGGTTATCGCGATCGCTGCGCGAGGGAACTCGGAAGTAGACCGGCATAAAAGACGAACTGGCGAACATGTCGGGGTGGGAGAGATTAGGAGCTACTGCGCAGTTGTGAAGAGAGAGCGAGATTGTTTATTGGTGCCATTTGGATTGTTTTTCCCGGAGTGGATGAAATCTTTCTGGACACTTACAATACCTCTCTCATTCCGTTTTCTCGTGCTCCCGGATTAGCCATCTTTTACCGGTGAGGTCGAGCCATCTCTCCCCGCCACCATTTCACACACACAACAATAACACGGACGCTGGACTTTAATACATGCACACACTATTTCACATTCTTTCTTTTTGTATATGTTTTGTAGATATTTTGTATATATTGGTTTCATCTGTGCACTTTGGTTTATATTTTTCACTTAATACACTTTGGGTTTGTTTAGTATTTGTTGTTGTGTCGCGTCGTTACTTGGTCTGCAAAGTCTGTCTTACACCGGAAGTAAATAAGTCACCTGTATTTAGATTCTCGACCCCGTAATAGTGTAATTAGCTTTGTTTAGAATTGTCACGGTGTCCACCTGTGATGGCCGTGCGCCCAAATCTAATATCGTTCTAATATCACTCCGAAGCTCGCTACCTACAGTAGGTGGCCTCCCCTTCTGCAGTCGTGCGAAGGGATGGGGCTGCGGAAATAAGCACGGCTGGTGAGCAATCTCCATTAATGATCCCGGGCTTCTCCCCGCGCTATAAAACACAGCGAGGCGTGTAGCTAGGAGTCTGTTGGGATACTGGACTTCCAAAGCAAAAAGTGCGCTAAAAATACGGAAGAGCGGCATGCACACGGGGCAATGGAACGAGCCCCAGGGACTTCAAAGAAGCGAGTGTAAGGCGTCTTTGATCTCCGCAGCATGGTCAGTCGCAAGCTCACTGCCAGAGCTCCTGTCTCTTCAAATCTCACAAGAGGAGGAAACCACCCGCTGCCACAGAGGAGGAAAAGACCGCAAGGACGTACACATCACGGCCTTTGTCCCCAGCCAGGAAAAGCCGCCCAGCTGCCGGACATCACAGAGGACCTGGGAGAGAGCTGGGAGAGGCCTGTCCGGCCATCCCCCGAGAACAGAGCCAGTACAAGCAAACTGCGCAGACGCTGCTGTCCACGCAGACCCATGCTGCCACTCTGCCCACCGTCACCACTCACCAGCCTGTGCCCGCATGCCAGTGGGGCACTGCCCACCAGACCTGCACGTGCACATCTTTCCTTCCTTTTTTCCCCTTCCTCCCTCCTTTAACTCTTTCCTTTCCCCATTTTGCCTTGACAAAATTACCCTTTATCCCATAAGACCTCGTGTCCGTGCTTTATGGTGCCGCCCATGCACAAAGGGTTGAACCCGTTACATAATGCAACAGGGAAGGAAAAAAAATTGCATCCCGTAAACCACGGCACTGATTGATTGATGGGCGGGGAGAACACCCTAAACTCACAAGTATGATGGAGACGAACAAAACAGATGCCAATATTGCAGACCCAGGTGAAGGCGAAATGCCATCAAATTCTTATAAAAAAAAACCCTGGACATATTTAAATTACCTCTTTGATTTCAAACGCAAGAAAGGCAACAGCTTTATTTTACAAAAATGTTCCTTCAATTAAAAACAACTAGTTTGAGATTTATATCCCCTTGTCTTTTTTGAACTACAGTGGAACCTTGGATTACGAGCATAATTCGTTCCGGAGTTTCTTACACAGTAAACCCCCCCCCCCCCCCCCCCACACACACAACAAACATACACACAACGGAAACACTGTTTTAATGGGAGGAAAAATAAATCTCTCTAATGACACTGTCGTGAGCGCATACTAACGTCAAAATTAAACTAGTGTCAACAGTGAGTACAGTGAGTAAAAGCGAGAGAGAGAGAGAGAGAGAGAGAGAGAGTGTGTGTGTGTGTGTGTGGGGCACAGTGTCAAATTATGCGCGGGGGAACACATAGGAGGGAGAGGGACACGTTGATTATACCAGTAAGAGACAAGCACTAAGATCCAGGGGAGACGATTACTCATAATTCCACAGCGCAAGAGAGAGAAAAGTTGTGATTACTTGACGCTCGGTGTCAAAATAAGAGCGTATGTGTGATACATGATACTCAGCACTCATAAACCAAAACTTGCTCATTTTTCAAGTCAAAATGTATTAAAAATCTTTGCTAGTCTTGCGGAACACTCGTAAACCGCGTTACTCGCAATCCGAGGTTCCACTGTACATTAGAATCCTCCATCCCGGTAACTCGGTAACTCTTACTCTGAGTAAATTTTTACAAGCTACTTTTTACTTTTACTCAGTAGATTTTTAGACTGGTAACTTTACTTGTACTTCAGTAAAATTTCACTCAAGTAACAGTACTTTTACTTGAGCACAAAATTTTATTACTCTTTCCACCTCTGGACAATATGGATACAATTTATAGAAAATGACAGAGCAGACTCTTCCTGCTGAGGAGACTAAGGTCTTTTGGAGTGCAGGGAGCAATACTAAAGACCTTTTTTGACTCTGTGGTGGCATCAGCCATCTTCTATGGATTGAGTCCAGGTGAAGTTGCATCTCTACTGCAGACAAGAAGAGACTGGACAACCTGATAAAGAAGGCCAGCTCTGTTCTGGGGATTCCCCTTGACAAAGGCGGTGGAGAATGAGTATGGTAGCTAAGCTCAGCATCATTGCTGGAGAATGATTCTCACCCCCTATTTGAAACAGTTTCATCACTAAGCAGCTCCTACAGTGACAGACTAGTATATCCTAAGTGTCTGAAGGAGCGATATTGAAGGTCTTTTCTTCCTGCTGCTATTAGATTGTACAATCTTATGGTGAACACCTATACTGAACTCCAACCTGGCAGTATCAGACAGCTTTCTGCATTTCTGCATGCAAATTAACTTAAGCACTCTAACATCAGCCCTATGTTGTCATACTGTGTGATGAGTTAGTGCTTGGGCCCTATTTTTTCCCTAAGGATTATTAGGGCCCAATCACTATAGGGTGCGCAGGACCCTCTTGTTTTTCTAAGGTTAATACAATTGCCACCAAACTGGACCTGTGTGATCTAGAGACATTGCGGATGCAATATTGTAAAGGGATTTTTGATTTCACAAATGGTTCAGCAGTGACAATGCCTTAAACGTACGCTGAAAAGTGGTTTATAACTTTCTGTGTGACATTATATTGAGTACAGTTGAATTCAGTGACATCATGTTCAGTGACATCACTCATTTTTATATGTCTTATCACGCTCAAAAGACCAATAGTGGTGTGTGGTGTGCCCAGGTGGCGATGGAGCAGGGTGCTGGGGCCTGCATCGTTGCTTGCAACTATATTTAGGGTCCAAGCACTATAGTGTGAACAGGACCCTCTTGTTTTTCTATTATTCGATTCTTTTTTAAACCATTTTGGGCTTTTTGGGGTCTTAACATGCCCAAAAACTCACACGAGGTATTCCTGCATAGCTCATACACACTTGCATGTATGCATGCGAACCCTGGTACACATTTAGAGTTCATTAAGCTGAACAACTTTTTGTTGCATGTCATGGGCTCAACTCAACAGAAGGTCAGTTTTTTTGGTTCGTTTGCCAATATGCAAGGATTTTGATGTACTCCTCCTAGGGAATTTATATGATCACCACCAAACTGGACCTATGTGATTTGAAGACATTGAGAATGCAAAATTGTAGGGGATTTTTGATATCTCAAACGGGTCAGCTGTCACAATGCCTTAAACTTAGGCTGAAAAGTGGTAAAAAAATTTCTGACATCATATTCACTCTCTGTATATATTATACACTCACATCCCTCACTCTCACATACACACATGCACATATGCACACACACACAGTTGACGTGACAAATATTTAGGGCCCAAGCTGACATCAGCCCTATTAAGTCAATGTGTGTGAAGTGTGCAAGTTGTGTGGTGCACCCGGGCAGTGATGGCTTTTTGTAGGTTGGGAATCTGCTGCCATTAGGACGTTGCCGGGCGTGACTCTGGGCCTTCACATGAGACTTTGCTGCATATCTCATACACACTTGCTTATATGCTCACGAAAACTGGTACACATTTAGAGCTCACTGAGCTGAACAACTTTCCATGAAACCTGGTACACATTAAGAGCTCATTGAGCTGAACAACTTTTACACAGCATCTCATGTGTTCAACGCAATAGGAAGTCAGTTAATTTGTGTCTTTTGCCAAAAACGGAATTTGATATACTCCTTCTAGGGAATTTATACGATCGCCTTCAAACTGGCCTATGTGAAAGACATTGAGAATGCAAAATTGCTGAGAGATTTTTGATTTCTCAAACAGGTCAGCTGTGACCATGCCTTAAACTTATGCCGTAAAGTGGCTAATAACGGTTTGTGGGACATCATATTGAGTGACATAACGTTTAGTGACATCACATTGAGTGACACCATAGTTAGATGCTTTTTTCCCCCAGCATCTGGGGCTTTTTGGAGTCTAAATATAAAATTCCCCCTTTTCTAAAATTATGTCATAATGATATTGGGATGTCCCCTTTAAATGCATGTGCCCACTGTGCCCGCTGTCTTTCTGGTGCGGCCGGTTGGCAATGGTGCAGGGTGCTATTTAAACTATTTTTATTATTTTAACTATGTTTAATTTATTTGATTTGATTTCAACAAAATATTTGTTTTATTGTTGAAAACAACAACAACTCTGTTTAGAAAAATAAATTAGACCTACTAAATATGATGTAGTCACCAAAAATATGACATCACAACAGCTGCACAAATATGACATCACAATTTCTGGTAGAGAAATTTAAAATGAGATCATTAGATACCAGTTATCAACCTTACATTCTGTTAAGGGAAAAAAATCTTTATATAGCTTAACATTTATAATTGTTTTTGACTTTTTCATGACTTTTTACTCAAGATTGATAAATCCAGTCCATCAAAACGTTTTTTTTAAGCAGTGTAATGAAAAAAAAATTATCTCTTGAAATCCTACAAATGTCAAGATGTAAGCTCCTTAAATTTCTCAAAAAAAAAAACAAAAAAAAAAAAACACAAACAAAATTGACACAGGGCTTGAAACTCTAAAGGCTTGCTGATGTAAGAGAGATGTTGTATATTTAAATGGTGATCCAGAGACCTAGCTGAAGACCTAGTACTTCACGTGTAAATCTCATTACACTGTAAGTGATGTCAACCTTTGCAGTAGTGACATTTGTTTACTATAAGAACTCATACACTACATATTAGGCTTTAGGCTTTTAGTTGTGTTTATACTGTGTTATATGTAACATGATTAACATATTTGTTTATACAAAGGGATTTGAATCTACAATGTTAGCGAATTGACCTTTAAGAAAATAAGCACAACTAGATCCAGTAAATATAGTCCTGCATATTTTTAAACATTCAGTTTTTGTATATTATGATTATTTAATGTAAAATCTGACATGCTGTAAAAAAAATCCCTTTCTTTCAGCAGGACTACAGATGGCTAATATGTCCAGCACTTTGACAGTTGTTGATATGCAGACCATGGTTCGTGCTTTTACGGGTGATAAAATCCTTAGGGTGTTTTTGGTGGCGTTCACACAGTTCCTTTTCATTTTTGTTAATAGCATGATGCTATTTACACTGCACACCAGGGCTATTTTCCCGTGAGACACCACGTTACATCCTGTTTGCTCACATGCTTCTGAATGACACCATTCAGCTGGTGATTGCCCTGGTGCTCTACTTGCTCAGTATCTTTTACATTGTAGTGGTGCGTGCAGCTTGTGCCTTCATCGTGCTGCTGTCCGCATCAACGTTTGTCAACGCTCCACTAAATCTAGCTGTCATGTCCTTGGAGAGGTACACAGCCATCTGCTTCCCTTTGAGGCACAGTGAGTTGGCTACACCAGTTCGAGCAATTGTAGCTGTAGCTCTGGTGTGGGTTTTGGGCATCACTGATGTACTAACTGATGTGTGTGCTCTCTTCCTCCTCGCTGAGCCATCCTACTACTTGTCTCCATCACTGTGTTCCATCGGGCAGCTCATGGTGGTACCGTGGCAGCAAAGCAGGAGTGTGACATTCAAAGTTTTGCTCTTTGTTACTGTGGCTATTGTGCTCCTGTACACATATGTGGCGATCCTACGGCAAGCACGTGCTGCCTCCACTGACACCTCTTCTGCCCATAAGGCTTTGCGTACTGTGGTACTGCATGCATTGCAGCTTTTGCTCTCGCTAATGTCCTTGCTATATGAATCTATAGATTTTCTCCTTTCACGCTTGCCACTCACTGTAAATGCCCATCTACGTTTCCTCAACTATTATTTAGTACTGATCATGCCTCGCTGTCTGAGTTCAATGATTTATGGCCTGAGGGACGAAACCTTCAGGACACTGTTCAAACAGAACTTCCTCTACTGTGGAAAAACCAAAGTTGTGCCTTTAAAGGCATTTACAAAACATTAATGATGAGACAAGAACAGCATTATGATGTTTCTGTCCTCTGTATATGAACAAATATGTACATGTATTTCTATAGATATGGGCACAAAAATGTGGCATGTTACTTTAAACCTCATACCAATATTTGAATGTAGTTCAAGAGTATTAAGTGTGTTATAGAGTGTTTGTGACCCTGATACTACAGATTCTATTGATTTCTTAATTCAAAATAAGTGTCATAAAAAAGGGAAAATAGTTTCTTTGTGTACAAATAAAATTTGTAATTTAATTCTTCATCCAACATTTTAAGCTTGAGATTTAAATCACCCCATTCTCTCTTGATTAAAACAGATGCATTATAAAATAAATATAAAACTTACTCTGGACAGAAATTTAAATGGTAAAAATAATGATGTGATCACACTAGACTGTACAAGAGTGCTGGAAAGGAGGACCCCCGGTGCAGGGCAAGAGATACTGCTGTCCAATGCTTATAATGCTGGTGTGGCTACTGTGAAATGGTTGTGTTAGTTTGCAGAGTTTACCTACAAAATCTCATTTCCACCCGCACTATATGTTAGTCAATACAAAACACATATTTTAGTCATTACAAAACAAATTGGATTGTTTTCAATGTAACTTGCCAGCTACTGGCTTAAAGAAGGCATGAAAACGTAGAAGCATATGGAGTAAAACATTTCGTGGTCTGCTGTTATGAGGAAACAGTTACTGAGATAGCAGAATCTTTTTTTGTCATCATGCCACTAAATCTGGCTTTCATGTCCGTCAAGAGGTACACAGCCATGTGTTTCCCTTTAAGGCACAACTAATTGCTAGTCCAATACGAACAAGTTTTGCTGTGGATCTGGTTTGGAGTTTGGGCTAATTGCCCATTCTTCTATTTGTCCTTTTCAATGTGTACAATTGCATCCCTCTCTGTGGTTTCATAGCAGCAAAACACAAATCTCTGCTTCTTGTAAGAGTTATTCCAACTTTTCTGGAGAGAGTTTACTTGGTCCTGACTGCTTATTTGAGAAATTTTCTTAAATGGTTGTGCCCTCTTGTGTTTCAAAAAAGACACTTTTATTACCATTCATGCATACATCACTTAAAGCTAAATCACATAATAAATCCTCCATGCTTCCTTTAAATTATTATTTTTTTAAATATGGGATCAAATTGGGATATGGCTCTGTCAGCAGATAAGAAAAAATGTATGCCATTGATATTATTAGTAAATTCAGGTTATTGCAAACTAGCTAGCTAAAATGCTATTAGAATATATTGTAATAGCTATTGTTGTAGGTATATGCGCAACATGGATAGCTGTCATTATTAACATTGAACTAACATTAAATATAGAATATTGGCTGAGGTAATCTGAGGCACTGTTTAAATCAATATCTTCTAAGTAACTTATTAACATGAAAGGACAATAGAATTTAACTCCACGAAAAGCAAAAAAACAAACATAAACTGAAGCACATAATCCATGGATGATCTTTTAACCTCAATTAAACAGAGACAATACAATTTACTCCAAAGCAAGGCATTTTATATGGAGATTAGCCTCAGAATGTTCTGCAAGGTCTATACAGCTGATGTGTAGACAGCTAGTGGTTTGATGCTTGCAATATAGCTTTTTTTTCTAGTTAGCCTCGCAAAAAAGTTATTTTCCTATGGCCACACAACTGTTTAGAATCAGGGAGGGGAATCCCAAACTCCATATTGTCTCAGAACGAATTTCCCCATAAGAAATTATGGAAAATTCACTGATACATTTCACAACCCAAAAATATTTATATAAAATTTTTACTAATTAACCTGCATTTTACCTTTAAAAAGAATCAGGCTGTGTGTGAAGCAGAGACAAGGGCAGGGGGGTTATTGTATAGGAGGACTTTCACACATACATACATGCACACACGCACACACACACACAGATGTTAACTGCAAATCTACAGATTTTCTATCATTGTGCTCCCGGACTAATTCATTTGGTGAGGCCAACTCATGTCTGGAAGGTGCTCTAAACCAACACTGGTCATAAAGAGTCCAGCTCTCAGGTGGAGGGTGACCTGCAGTGGGTGAATGATCTGAATCAATTTCATTTGAATTTAACAGATTTGATCAACTACCAACCCCTGCCCCCACCCAGTTCACCCTGCCGCAATCCCCCCCTTCTCTGCTTACACAGCAAGCTGCTCCAACTCCACCTCTCTCTGCATGGATCTCAGCTCACAAGTCAGCTAACCTATCCGCTCTGCCAGTCCCCCAGCCCCCCAGTACCCACTGCATACTGCCCTTGCAGAAGCCCAGGTGAGAATGAAGCTTTGGAAGATGCAGGCAAGGAAGGCGTCAGGCCCAGACGGAATCAGCTCAACGCTCCTAAAGACCTTTGCAGACCAGCTGTGCGGAATATTGTTGTACATGTTTATGATCTGAATCTGAAGCTGGGGAAGGTGACAGCTGTGGAATACATCATGCGTGATACCTGTACCAAACATGTCATGCACAAAAGACTTAAAAAGGGGAAAAAGCTTTTCTAGACCAGTAGCACTGACCTCACAGAGATGACCTCACCTGATCAAGACGTTTGAGAGGCCGGTGCTTACCCATCTCCACCTTTGGTGAGCCCATCAATAGACCCACTTTAGTTTGCCTACCAGCCTGGCATTGGAGTGGAAAACACTCTCATCTTCCTCCTTAATAGGGCTTTTTCACACCTGGAAAAGGCTGAGAGCACTGTGAAAGTCATGTTCTTTGACTTCTGTAGTGCTTTTAACACCATCCAACCTGCGCTTCTGAAAGATAAGCTGGAGTACATGGGTGTGGACCATCATATGTCTACATGAATACTAGATTATCTCACAAATCAACCACAGTTTATGAGGACTAGCGACTGCGAGTCTGACATGATTGTCTGCAACACTGGAGCCCCACAGGGAGTGGTCCTGGCCTTCTTTACCGTCTGGTTCTTCTTTACCGTCTACTGCAGACTTCATGTTCAGCTCAGCAACCTGTTACCTGTAGATGTTCTCTGTTCTCGTTGGCCTGATCATGGAGGATGATGACAGGGAGTACAGAAAACTGATTCAGAACTTTGTGGACTGGTGCCACTGCCTCCAGCTAAATGTGGGAAAGACCAAAGAACTGGTGGTGGACTGGCAGGCAGAAACATACTTCACTATCGCCAGTAAACATTCAAGTAAAGGACATTGCGAGAGTGGACTCTTATAAATACTTGGGAGTTCACTTTAACAGCAAACTGGAACTGGTCAGACAACACAGATGCAATTTATAGAAAATGATAGAGCTGACTCTTTCTGCTGAGGAGACTAAGGTCTTTTGGAGTGCACGGAGCACTACTGAAGACCTTTTTTGACTTTGTGGTGGCGTCAGCCATCTTCTATGGAGTTGTTTGCTGGTGCAGCAGCATCTCTACTGCAGACAGGAAGAGACTGGATTAAGAAGGCCAGCTCTGTTCTGGGGATTTCCCCTGGACAATGTACAGGCCGTGGGAGGAAGGAGGATGGTAGCTAAGCTATCATCATTTCTGGAGAATAATTTACTCAGTGGGGGCGGACCATGACAACCAGTTGGCAGTATTCTTTTTGGTTTACCGCATGGACAGGACACTAGAATTGGGGAAGTCAAGGGGAGGCGGTGTGTGTTTAATGGTGAACAACAGCTGGTCCAACAGTGTGAGCGTTGTTCCTCCCACAATTTCCTGCACACCCAACCTGAACTATTGACCATCAAATGTCGTCCTTTTCACCTTCCTCGGGAGTTTACATCGGTCATAATCAGCGTTGTTTATATACCACCAAAAGCGGACATGGAATCTGCCTTATGTGAGCTGCATGAGGCACTCGCACAGCACCAGACACAACATGGGACGCTGCGTTTATTGTGGCGGGGCAACATCAATCTCAAACGCACAGTGCCGAACCTTTATAAGCACATCACCTGCCCGATAAGGGGCGAAAGGACACTGGACCGCTGTTACAACACAACCAAAGATGGCTACAAGGTACAATATTGGGATTGATAGGGAAATGAACAAATGATACTGTGCAGAGAACGACCATCAGATCATTTCCCAGTCAGAAGCCGTGGGTGGATAAGACCATCTGCAATGCTCTGTCGTACCGCTGCCTATAACTTGCGTCGGGTGAAATGAACGCATAAAACGCTGCGTCATACAACATTCGGAAGGTGGTGAAGGAGGCGAAGCAAAGCGATGGGAGGAAACTAGAGTCACAGCTCCAAAAGAGTGACTCTAGGAGCCTGTGGCAGGGACTAAGGATAATAACCAACTATAAAGCACCAACATCTGGTAAGACGAACGCGTAAGTGTCTCTGGCAGTGTCTCTGAACACCTTCTATGCTTGCTTCAAGGCTGAAGCCAGAAATGCAAATAGTGCTAGCAAAGCTAACTATGCTAACAACACTAACAGCTGCAGACAGGAAGACAATGCCAACACCGGAAAGGTGTTCATCATCTCTGAGCATGACGTGAGGAGAGTCTTCAGGAGAGTGAACACCAGGAAAGCAGCAAGACCAGACCTTATCGCCCTGTAGCCCTGACTTCAGTAGAAATTAAGTACTTTGAGCGACTAGTCAGAGACACTGTATCCACTGCAGTATGCATACCACCTGAACCGCTCTATGGATGATGTCATCTCTCACATCCTCCATACATCACTCACTCACCTGGACACTAGAAAGGAGAATTATTTTAAAATGCTCTATGTCGACTACAGCTCAGCAATTAATACTACAATTCCACACTCATCACCAAAGCTGGAGCACCTCGGTCTCAGCCCATCTATGTGTCAGTGGATCTCCAACTTCCTAACTGGCAGACCACAGGCAGTATGGATGGGCAGACATTTTTTTCTGTGCCCCCTTCTGTATTCATTGTACACCTACGACAGCATAGCTACTACCAACTCCACCACCATCATTAAGTTTGCAGACGACACCTTGGTGGTGGGCCTGATCTCTGAGGCACACACACACACACACACACACACACACAGCGCCTGCGCATGCAAACGGAAAAGCTTATCTGTCTGGATTTATTTTTACTTTTTAAGTGCAGGTTAATTTGTTTTATTTTTACTTTATATTTTATATTAATCATTTTTATGTATTAATTTTTTTGGCCTGTGGAATGAATAATTTGAGTTTCCATTATTTCTTATTAGAAAATCCGATCTGGTTTATGAGTGTTTTGATATACGAGGTACGATTCTAGAAACTAATTATGTTTCTTATTTAAGGTTCCACTGCCTTGCACAATATCCTGCACTTCCGCACATCATCTTGCCCATAAGTTCTACACTACACTACATTACATTTGAACATTTCTGTACTTCATTTTATTATATCATATATTTTATTATATATTTATCCTCCTATTTTATTCCAGTATTTTATTTTTTGACAGTCTTTATTTATTATTATATACTGTGTATGACTGTGTGACGAATAAAATTTTAATTTTAATTTGACTGTTACATCCTAAGTGATATCGAAGGTCTTTTCTCCCTGCTGCTATTAGACTGTACAATCAGAGCTGCTCCCAGTGAGCTACTCACCACACACTGTCATTATTGTGATATACTGTTCATGCAATAATGCTGTAAAAAAATTTTTTTTTCAATATAGTTATAATGTCCTAAATATAGCTACATTATCTCATGATGTAATTACAATATCTTAATTTTTTTGTACAATAGTAACTGTGCAATAACACCTTTTTAAACTGTGCAATATTATATTACCTAATGCAGTTTGATTTGATTGAAAGGGTAAATTTCCTTACTTTGTGTTTATACACTCTCTCTCTCTCTCTCTCTCCCTCTCACATTATGTATTTATTGATGGTACAGTCACTGCTTAATGTTTGCACATTGTTCTTTGCTGCTGTAACATATAAATCTCCCCACCGTGGACAAATAAAATTTATATCTTATTGTATCGTTCTTATTTGATCTTATCTTATGGTCAACACCTATACTGAACTCCAACCTGGCAATATCAGACAGCTTTCTGCATTTCTGCATGTAAGTTAATGTTAACTTTTTAAACTTGATTTGTTTTATTGTTGAAAACAAAAACAACAACAACAACAACAACAACTTTGTACAGAAAAATAAATTAGATCTAATTGATCAAATATGATGTCATCACCAAAAATATGACATCACAACAGCTGCACAAATATCTCAATTCCTGGTAGAGAAATTTTAAATGCGCTGATTAGTTACCAGTTATCAACCTTACATTCTTCAGTTTAGGAGAGAAGTCCTTATCTACAGAAGCTTAACATTTATAATTATCTGACTTTTTCTTGATAAATCTTGATAAAACTTTTTTGAACTTGATAAATCTAGTTCATCAAAATTTTATGTTGTTTTTTTAAGCAATGTAATGAAAAAACATTATCTATTGACATCATACAAATATCAAAATGTAAGCATCAAGTAGCTCCTTAAATTTCTTTAAAAAATTTATGTTTAAAATTTGTGAAATATGTACAGTATATTAAATAATGCAGTCATCATTTGAGATACAAGAATCTTGTATAGTTATACCATTTAGTGGTAAACTATAATAATAGTAGATGTAATTTTAGATTATATCATTTCAGTTCCTAAATAAAATTCTTTATAGATTCTTAAGTCAGTAGCATCACATTGTAGCTACTTGGGTAAAACAACCCTTTTCCCCATTCTGATGTTAAATGTGGGGAGTAAGATGAAACTATTGATGTGTATTTCATTTTAAGATTTGTCTACTTTAATGAGTTAAGGGACAATGTTTGTTTACAGAAACATAATTGACACAGGGCTTGAAACTCTCAAGGCTTGCTGATGTAAGAGAGATGTTTTATATTTAAATGGTGGCATTTGTCACCCAGAGACTGAGCTGGGGTGTGAGAACTTCAGGTGTAAAGCTCATTACACTGTAGGTGGTGTCAACATTTGCAGTAGTGACAATATAACCGCTTACATAATAGACTTTAGGCTTTTAGTTGTGTTTATACTGAGTTATATGTAACATTTTTAACATTTGTTTACACAAATTTGATATGCTGAAAATGATACAAAAGGATTTGTATCTACAATGTTTATCGAATTGATCTTTCAGGAAAAAAGTACAACTAGATCCAGTAAATATAGTCATGCATATTTTAAAACATTCAGTTTTTGTATATTTTGATTATTTAATGTAAAATCTGAAATTCTCTTTCTTTCTGCAGGAGTGCAGATGGCTAATATGTCCAGCACTTTGACAGGTGTTGATATGCAGACATTGAGTCAAGTTTTTACGGGTGATAAAGTCCTTAGGGTGTTTTTGGTGGTGTCCACACATTTCTTTTTCATTTTTGTTAATAGCATGATGCTATTTACACTGCACACCAGGGCTATTTTCCGTGAGACACCACGTTACATCCTGTTTGCTCACATGCTTCTGAATGACACCATTCACCTGGTGATTGCCCTGGTGCTCTACTTGTTCAGTATCTTTTACATTGTAGTGGTACGTGCAGCTTGTGCCTTAATCGTGCTGCTGTCTGCATCAACGTTTGTCAACGCTCCACTAAATCTGGCTGTCATGTCTTTGGAGAGGTACACAGCCATCTGCTTCCCTTTGAGGCACAGCGAGTTGGCTACACCAGCGCGAGCAATTGTGGCTGTAGCTCTGGTGTGGATTTTGGGCATCACTGATGTGCTAACTGATGTGTGTGCTCTCTTCCTCCTTGCAGAGCCATCCTACTACTTGTCTCCTTCAGTGTGTACCATCGGGCAGCTCATGGTGGTACCATGGCAGCAAAGCAGGAACATGACATTCAAAGTTTTGCTCTTTGTCATGGTGGCCATTGTGCTCCTCTACACGTATATAGCGATCCTGCTGCAGGCACGTGCTGCCTCCACTGACACCTCTTCTGCCCATAAGGCGTTGCGTACTGTGGTACTGCACGCATTTCAGCTTTTGCTCTCGCTAATGTCCTTGCTTTTCGAGTCTATAGAGATCCTCCTGGCACACTTGCCCTTCTCTGTAAATGTACATCTACGTTTCATCAACTATTATTTAGTGCTGGTCATGCCTCGCTGTCTGAGTTCAATGATTTATGGACTGAGGGACGAAACCTTCAGAACACTGTTCAAACAGAACTTTCTCTACTGTGGGAAAACCAAAGTTGTGCCTTTAAAGGCATTTACAAAACATTAATGATGAGACAAGGACAACATGATGATGTTTCCGTCCTCTGTATATGAACAAATATGTACATGTATTTCTGTAAATATGGGCACCAAAATGTGGCATGTTACCTTAAACCCCAAACCAATATTTCAATGTAGTTCAGAAGTATTAGGTGTGTTATAGACCCCTTTATCTGCCAATAACCATTTAAGAATCTGTCTATTTTGCCATGTCATTGTATTTGTTGCATTTAGTGGTTCTCCAAGCACAGTTAGAGCATCATCTGTATAATTGATAAATCTTTGTTGGTTATAGTAGGTAAATATAATCGATCCATTCTTTGTTTTGGTTTGATGTAATTAAGATTAATATTGCTTCAAATCCTATTTTACAATTTAACTTTATCTTTCAAATTCAAATTTTATTTGTCACATACATGTGACATGCTTTAAATTAATTTGGAATACCCTGGGCTGACCAATTGAGTTCAAATATACTTTAGACTTTATCTGCCATGCACATCTGATTGCCAGGTCAACTTTTTATCTATGTAGATACCAAGTAGTGGCACAGTTTTATGGAAGTATAATAGTGGCAAAATCCCTCAAAGTAAAATAGCAGGTTGAATTACTGTACATGAACTGAAAAAAAAAAAACTTGCTGCAGTAAAAATGTTTTTAAATAAATTTTTCTGCATTGCAATTTGATCTGAATTGATCAAATTGTATTAGTTACTAAATTGCAGTTAAAAAATTCAGGTCGCTAAAATTCAGGTAATAAAATTCAAGTCAAACAAATTCAGGTCTTCACATCCAGTATATCACAGGAAGAGCAGTGGAGTGTCGATTACTGCTGTCCCATGCCGCAGAGTACTTTAAAGTGTGCTTCCTGATCCCTGTGCAGTCTACTTATCAGAAACTACTTACCGATCGGAACGCAGCACTCTTAACTAACAGGCTAGGTGTCTGTATGCCAGGCTCCTCTTCTATTCTTCCCTCCTTTCCATATAGTTTTTTTTCATCCTGTGTAAATTTGCCTTTACATCTTTAGAAGAAGAGCCTTCCTCTTTATCAGTTTCCCTATCCTGCTTCTTCTTTGATTTTATATCAAAATGACCTTCCATTTGCATTTCTCCTAAAACTTCCACCATTCTTTTGAGTACTGGGAATTGACCTGCCGGAGGCACATATAGGGCTGGCGTAACTTCCCTGCTGTTCCCCCAGTACTGAATGATTTTTTTTTTAAACCTTTTCCTCTCCTGTTTTTTCTTTTTCACTAAATCTTCTCCTTTCTTCTTAAATAGAGCCAGTACCTCTCTTTCTTGCTGTATTTTTATTTCTCTCTGCACACTCTTTTTGTTTCTCGCAGTGGTCTGTCATTTTTAACGTTTTAAAGTTTTAATTTCTTCACAAAATGCTACCACAAATGTTACACAACGGATGTTTCAACATGAGAGGCTGCCACCACCTCTGACACCACATGTTTGACCGTTCTGCTTTATTTTACACTTATGTAGCTGTTTTATTGTTAATCTTATTTAAAATTATATGTAGTCTTATACAATCATATAACACTCTAACTTTATCCACAGTGCCAAACAATGATAGCCACTTCCAATCTTTTCTCAAGCATCCAACAACCCGATTTATACTACAACATCAGTAATGGATTTATTAAAATTTAACTGTTAACACTTCACTCTATCCCAAACTCCCTTCGGGGAGTAGACCTTGTCCACTTGATGCAGAGCAAAAAGCACCCCTCGATAAATAACATATTTTGATGATTTCTTTAATTGAAAAGTCATTAACACATTCTCTTTTTGAAATGGAAAAAATGCAAAATATTTTCAGCAAACATTGATGCATAGTTACTTCTTATGCCATAAATTGAACAAAAATAAAAAATAAAAAGATTATTATGGCACTGTGCAAACGTTTGGGCACCCTAAGAGTTCTCAAATTCTTTTTACAAGGTTTCAGGCCTTAATCAGCTCGTTAGATCTGATGCATGGCAACAGCTGTCATTAGTAAATGCCAATTTCAAAGCTTTACAAATACTTTGACTCTTCAAACCTTGTGCACACACTTGCGGACACTCACCAGCCATGGGTTCCTCTAAGCAGCTGTGTAAGCTCTGAAAATGAAAGTTATTAATGTCCACAATGGAGAAGGCTACAAGAAGATAGCAAAGCGTTGTCAGCTTGCAGTTTCCACAGTGAAAAATGTAATTAAGAGATGGCAGTTCAGGGGAACTGTGAAGGTCAAGATGAGATCTGGAAGAAGAAGAAAACTCTTGGAGAGAACTGCTCATATGCTGGTCAGAAAGACAAATCAAAACCCCCATTTGGCTGCAAAAAACCTGCAGGAATATTTTGCAGACTCAGGAGTGGTGGTGCACTGTTCCACTGTGCAGCGATGATGTAAGACCTTCATAGAAGAGTCAGCAGAAGAAAACCTTCTGTGTCCCCATCATAAAATCCAATGTCAGAAGTATGCGACAGAACATCTACAGATGCCTGATGTGTTTTGGAAACAAGTGCTGTGGACTGGGAGAAAATCCCAAGTACAAGAATTGAAAGACTTTTAGCTGGCTATAAAAAGCGTTTGCAAGCTATGATATCTGCCAGAGGAGGTCTTACTAAGTACTGATTATGTAGGGTGCCCAAACCTTTGCTCAGTGCCACAATAATTATATATATATTTTTTATCTTTGTTCAATTTATGACATAAAAAGTAACTATGCGCCAATGTTTGCTGAAAATATTGTGCATTTTTGCAGTTTCCAAGAGAGACTGTGTTAACATCTTTTCAATAAAAAAAAAATCACCAAAATCTTTGTTATCAAGGGGTGCCTAAACTTTTGCATAAGACTGTATATTTTCACCTAACCAGACTCACTCACATACAGGATTAAGCAGTATAGATGATGAGTGAGTGAGTGAGAGTGTCAGTCCACATCAGTTACCCAATAGCAATCGAATTCATTGACATATAAGCTGTATGTTCCTCATAAAAACATATCTATAAGAACTACTGTGGTTCCATTCGCATAAGCTGTATTTTTGATTATGTGCACTTGTGCCTATTAATCTGCTTTTAATAAATACAGACCAATGCAGGGTCCAGCACCTGCATTGATACAAGATCCAGACGCAGGTGCAAATGCAGGGCGTTAACTGCTCTTAGGTCATTCGGACAGGTGTATGCGCACAGAGCCATGAGATCTGTCGGCGCTGGAACTGTGCCAAGTGCGTGGAGCTGAGTCGTAATCGAGGAGGAAGAGTCCGGGGTCGAAAGCCATGTGTCACATCTGTGCCACCTCAGCCCTGGGGAATATCTAGTTCACCGGATTACTGAGCCAGCTCTTTGTCCCCCCTAGTGAGTCTACATGTGTACTTGTTTTTTTTTGTTAAAAGCAAATTAAGTTCACCTGTGCCTTCCCTGTGTGTCTCTATTTATTCTGGCCGAACCCGTAGCCTCTTGTCTGTTCACCGTTGTGCACATTTTGTCTTGTTGTCTAGAGCTGTTCACGAGCTGCGTGTTGTCTCGTCTCTCCCCCAGGACTGAGAGGTATCTGCCTCGAGCAGCTGGAAGGGTCAGTGACTAGGTCAAGGTCAAACCTGAGGGATTCTCAGCTTTCCTCTGTTTGTGTCGGCTTTTCTTTTGTTTTCTTTCGACCAGCCCATCTGTAAGCCCAGCCGGGAGAGTTATCCGCAGTGCTACTGTGTTTTCTTTTATTTATTTGTTTTGGATATTGTGTGAAGAAATAATAAAGAACTCTCAGCTACGTAAACCTTGCATCTGTGTCCGCCCCAGTTACTGGTAGTCATGACAAATGAACAGACCTACCAGGATGCAGCAGGAACCCCCTACCAGACAAAGATACGCGAGTATCTCTGCTATCAGCAAAGGGAGATCGAAAGTCTTGTACGAGCCATCTAGTACTAGCATGCAGCGTCAACCAGCTCGCGACAGCTCGATCACCCTCTCCTCCTCCGCGCTGGGAATCCCGAGGGGTGTAAGCGCTTTCTCCTGGCATGTGAGCTGACTTTCCTGACATGTCCGAGCACAAGAAAATAAGCTTTGTAACCCAGCAGCTCACTGGGCCAGCGATGGACTGGGCAGCCACGGTGTGGAGCGCAGGTTGAAGCATCACGTCCAGGTACGACAGGTTCATCCACACCTTTCACGCGGTGTTCGATCACCCGGATCATGGCAAATCGGGCGAACAGCAACTGCTAAGGCTGAGGCAATGTAACACCACAGTGGCAGACTATGCGGTGAAATTTCGGATCTTAGCTGCGGAGAGCGGCTGGTGCGAGAGATGTTTGCTGACCAGGTTCCGGGATGGCTTACAACCGGAGGTACAGCTAGAACTCTCGTGCCGCGACACCGGCATGGAGCTGGACGAGTGCATCAACCTGGCTATCAAGCTGGACCAGCACCTCCACGGCCAACCTTGTCGCACCCCCTCCAGAACATCGGGGGCGGGTGGGGGGATCCGAATTCAGGAACCGCAACAGCCTCAGCCAACTACTGCTCGAACCTCGCGAGAGCACGACTTTGGAACCCATGGACGTGAGCTCATCCCACCTTTCAGCCCAGGAGAAACAGAGGAGGATGGCATCAGGGTTATGTCTATACTGTAGGGGGGAAAAACATCGAGTCAGCAACTATCCATTGTTAAAAGTAACATCACATACCCCACCTTGTACTCATCAACCTTTCTGTTTACATGCCTTTTTGTCCTATAATAACTGCACTGTGTCTGTTTTCCCCCTTATAGATTCTGGGTCGGCCGGAAACTTCATCTCAGCTACTGTCATTTCCTCGCTGCGAGTTCCCGTGTCGAAGCTTCCGTATTCGATCACAGTGAAAGCTCTGGATGGCAAAAAGTAGAACAATCGCCTCTTGTATTTGTCTCCACGCCCCTACAGTTAACTTTCCCCGGTCACACCGAGGAGTTAAAATTTTTTGTGTTCCCTCGGATGGATCAGTCCGTTGTGCTGAGTCTACCCTGGCCCAGGTCACATAACTCTAATTTCAACTGGGCAGAATCTTGCATCACATCATGGGCACCGCAATGCGCCAAATTATGTACACCGTTCGCATTGACGGTCCAAACTACATCCATTGAAAGTCCGCATGCCCTATTTTCGGTCAAGGTGCCATCTGAGTAAGGTAATTTCAAAGACGTGTTTAGTGTTAGGGTAGCAGCACGACTTTCCCCTCATCGGCCGTCGGACTGCGATAGAGCTTCTGCCGTGGAAAGCACCGCTTTGCTTGTGTATTTATCCATTGTCCGTGGTGGAGATCCGGGCCATGGAGGAATACGTGAGTGAGGCTCTCCGGCAGGGGCTCATCAGCAGGTCCACGTCACCAGCTTCAGCAGGTTTCTTTTTTATTGAGAAAAAAAGCGGGGGTTTACGTCTATGTATTGATTACCGTGATCTCAGCGCGGTGACAGTAAAGTATAAGCACCCACTGCCACTGGTGCCGGCCGATATCGACCAACTCCGAGGCGCCTCCATCTTTCCAAAACTCGACCTCCGCAGCGCTTATAATCTTGTTCGTGTTCGTAAGGGCGATGAGTGGAAGACTGCGTTTAGCACGACATCAGGTCATTACCAATACAACATGATGGCTTATGTACTGGTAAACACACCTGCGGTCTTTCAGGGGTTCATGAATCACGTGTTCCGAGATATGTTGAACCGTTATGTTATAGTATACTTAGATGATATACTGATGTACTCACGGTCATATTTCGAGCACGTCTCTCATGTATCCGCCGTCTGCGCGAACACGGGCTCTATGCGAAGGCTGAGAAATGTGAATTCCACAAGAAGGAGATTGCATTTCTCGGCATTAGGACTACGGGGGATCGAGATGGAGGTGGCCAAGGTCGCGGCGGTGCAACAATGGCCGGAACCCAAGTCAGTCAGGGCGCTACAGAGTTTTCTTGGGTTCGCCAATTTTTATCGGCGGTTTATCCGGGGCTTCAGCACCGCTCACTAACTTGTTAAAAGGGAAATCGAAACTTCTGCGCGCATTCTCACCGGTAGCGCGTGCGGTGTTTCAACGTCTCAAGAATGCTTTTACCACTGCGACTGTTCTAAAAATACCTAACCCGGAGAAGCCCTTCGTAGTGAAGTTTGATGCGTCAGAAGTGGGCATAGGAGCCGTGCTGTCACAACACCAAGGCCACCCTGCGCTTTCTTTTCACGTAAACTAACACCTGCCGAACACAATTATGATATCTGTAACCGCGAACTGCTAGCAGTAAAAGCAGCGTTAGAGGAGTGGCGACATTGGTTGGAGGGGGCTAAACACCAATTTACAATGTTAACAGATCATCGTAATCTGGAATACATCCAACAAGCAAAAAGATTAAGCCCGATGGGTGCTGTTCTTCATGCAGTTCCATTTTAACATCACGTATCGGCCCGGCTCGAAAAATAAGAAAGCCGATGCGTTGTCACGCTGTTTTCACCATGCCGGATCTAAATTTAAATCCCGAACCCATCTTGCCCTCGTCCCTTATAGTGGCTCCGATCGTATGGGACATCGACTCGGAGATAGCTCAAGCTGCACGGAGCCGAGGAGCTGTCCCCTACATTCCGGAGGCACTACGTGAGCGGGTGACAATAGAAGCACATTCTAGTTTAGCATCGGGACACCCCGGCGTATCTCGCACGTTTCAGATACTGGAAGCCAAGTTCTGGGGGCCCAATATACGCGAAACCGTGAGAACAGTCATTTTATCTTGTGCTGTCTGTGCGACAACGAAAAGTCCTCGTTGTCTACCCGTTGGTAACCTAATGCCCCTGCCAAGACCAAACAGACCGTGGTCATCCATTGCTGTGGATTTTGTAACGGATCTGCCAGTATCGAAAGGGTACACAACAATCCTTGTAGTGGTAGATCACTTCTCCAAGGGATGTTGTTTCATTCCATTTAGCCTAACATCAGGCTATCACCCCGAGTCTAATGGGCAGGCAGAGCGGACTGTCCAAGAACTCGGGAAGTACCTCCGAGCATACTGTAGCAGTCGACAACATGAATGGTCAGACTGTTTAATCTGGGCTCTAATATGCACAAAATTCTTTACGTCATTCCGCGACCAGCCTAACGCCGTTTCAGTGTGTGCTTGGGCACCAGCCCCTGCTCTGTCCTTGGGATGCCACTCCCATTGATGTTCCCATGGTGGATCAGTGGTTTAAAAGAGCAGAAACAGTATGGGAGAATGCGCACACAAGAATGTCCCAAGCAGTTTGTCGATTTAAAAGGTTTGCCGATAGACGGCGAAGGTAAAGTCCTCCGCTCCAGGTAGGAGATTGAGTATGGCTCTCGACATGGGATCTTGACCTCAACCGCCCCTGTCGCCAACTCACTCCCGTTACATCGGTCAGTTCCCTATTCTAGCACAAACAAATCCAGTTTCGTTTAAATTACAACTTCCTCGTCACCTTCGTATTAACCCTGTATTTCATGTTTCCCTTCTCAGGCCAATAATCTAGGGTCTGCTGGACGGAGGCTTGTCAGAGACTTTGCTCCCCGGGGCTGTGGAAATAGAGGCCGCCCCCGCTTTCAGAGTCAAGGAACTACTGGACTCCCTCCAATATCTAGTGGATTGGGAGGGTTACGGCCTTGAGGAACGGAGCTGGGTCCCGGCCCGAGACATCCTCAATCGTGAGCTCATTTCCGATTTTCATCAGGCTTGGCCGGATCGCCCAGCGTCGCAACCTCCGGAGCGACCCTACCACCGGCAATCTCATCAGTCCGGTGGGTCCCTACTCCCTTCGGGGGGTTGGGCCAGAGACTAGGTCAAGGTCAAAGCTGAGGAATTGTCAGCTTTCCTCTGTCTTTTGTTTTCTTTTGACCAGTCCATCTGTAAGCCCAGCTGGGGGAGTTATCCACAGCGCTACTGTGTTTTCTTTTGTTTATTTGTTTTGGATATTGTGTGAAGAAATAATAAAGAACTCTCAGCTACGTAAACCCTGCATCTGTGTCCGCCCCAGTTACTGGCAGTCATGACACCGTGAAATCCGTCAGTGTAGAGTCAGTGTTATAGCATGAAGATAAGACATGGTGGAGAGAGTGCGCATGTTGGATTGTAAGCCGTGAAATTTGTAAGCGTAGCGTCAGTGCAATGATGTGAAGACAGGCCAGAGTCGAGAAAGTGAAGCAAACAAATCCGAATTGTGAGGAAAGGGGAAACGAGAAACCAAATATATATTTGCCAATGTGAAAAATAAACGTGAGAGAATTGGGTTAGGGCACTCAATAATCTGGCGAAGAGATGTCGTGCTGAGCTTCCTTATAAACAGATAGAAATCCCCGCCGGATGAGAAACCGGTGTGCAGGGAGCGTGGGAAGTGACATGACCGTGTGGGAACAGAAATGGAAGAGGAGGAAGCGGTCCTCCTCTTCCGGAAGCTGTTTTTGAGCATGAGAGAGCTGAGAACGTGACAACTTTTTATACACCTAGTTGAACATCCAAACAGGAAGGCATTAAAATAACCCAACCTGGAGGTGACAGAAGCATAAAATATATTGACAATATATTTCTTATCTTGACAATATTTTTGAGATGAAAGAATGCTATCCTAGTAATATCATCTACATGAGCATCAAATGAAAGATTGGAATGTATGACTACACCAAGGCCTTTTACCTTTGCACATGACGAAACAGAAAGGCCATCCAGACTTACTGTGTGATCAGAATTCCTTCTTTTTTAAAGAATACTGTAAACTGCTGTTTTGGCTACTCCCAATGGTTTTGGTATCTCTCTGATGGGTTTATCAGGACCATTATTTCTTTATTTTTGAGTCTTGAATGGTCATTGGGTAATAAGGGAATAGGTCACATCTGGCCATGCAACCACTTGAAAGCTATTTTTTCCATTATTTATTTTAACCTCCTAATGTGTGTGTATGTGTGTGTGTTTATTATTTGATATGAAAATTAAATATTAAATTGTATCTTTCTGAATTTATGGACTGTTGGCTAAAAAAATAAGCTCATGAATGTGCAGATGTAATAGTGTACTTAATAAAGAGGCTGTGAATGTATGTCATTATATGAATAACTGGAAGAGTTAGAACATTTTATAATTACTCTTATCTGTATATCTGTATATCTCTTTTATTTTAATGAGTTAAAGGACAATACTTATTGACACTGATATTTTTGGAATATAAAACCCCCAAGGCTCACTGAGAGAAAGCGATGGTATATTTAAACAATGAGATTTGTCACCAAGAGACAAAGGTGTGTGAGTACAGTGGGCCCAATACGCTCTAGGTAATGTCTATAATAAAGCAAATAATGTAATTCCTGCTAACAAAACTTACTTGTGTTTATATTGTGTTACCAATAGAACACATAGCTTATTGTTTTGGACACTCTACACATGAAAAATGTCTGACTGGCAGGGTAAATGACCTAGATTACAATATTGTAATTAAACAATTTATTAAATAAATATTTTACTGATTTTATTAATTATTGCCAGTTTGTTTAGCTTTATTTAATGTTGTATAATAACTAAGAATTGTGTCATATTTCCAGGTGTAATGTGTTTTCCTATTGTTGGTGTAGTAGATGTGTAAATTTCTTAAAATTACATATAATGTATATAAAATGTCAACTTGATCTATGTACTATCATAATAACGTAATGAAAACTATTTATTGTACTCATGTACATTCTACTCATGAAATGTATCTGTACTATGATTCCTGGGAGGGTTTGTGGTTGTTTTTGCACATGAAAAACCTATTAAATTCAATCCATGCTGTAATTAATTCTCACTTTTTTCTGCACGACTACAGATGGAAAACATGTCAAGCTCTTTGACCTTTACTGATATGCAGCCCAAAAAAGTGATTTTTTCAGGTGAGAGGATATTTAAGCTGTTTCTGGTGCTCTCCACACACTTTGTCTTCATTTACATTAATATTCTGATGTTATTCACGCTACGCACCAAGGCCATCTTTCGTGAGTCACCTCGCTATATCCTCTTTACCCACATGCTCCTGAATGACACCATTCACCTGGTGATTGCCTCTGTGCTCTACATACTCAATTCTGTCATCATTGCGGTGGTGCGTGCTGCTTGCGCCTTCATTGTGCTGCTCTCTGCATCAACGTTTGTCAATGGGCCGCTCAACCTGACTGTCATGTCCCTGGAGAGGTACATAGCCATCTGCTTCCCATTACGACACAGTGAATTGGCAACGCCAGCACGCGTGAATGCAGCAGTGGCTCTGGTATGGGTTCTGGGCATCACTGATGTGCTAACTGATGTATGTGCACTCTTCCTCCTTGCAGAGCCATCCTTCTACCTGTCTCCATCAGTGTGTTCCATCACGCAGCTCATGGTGGCACCATGGCAGCAAAGCAGGAGTGTGGCGTTCAAAGTTGTGCTCTTTGTCACCATAGCCATTGTGTTGCTCTTCACGTATGTGGCTATCCTGCGACAGGCACGTGCTGCCTCTTCTGACTCCTCTGCGCATAAGGCCTTGCGTACCGTAGTACTGCATGTGTTACAGCTTGGTCTCTCAATCATGTCATTTCTCTTTGAGTATATAGTGTACCTGCTAGGAAGCCTGCCAGCTCCTCTATACACAGAGCTCCGCTTCCTCACTTTCTTCATGGTGCTGGTCATACCACGCTGCCTCAGCTCACTGATCTATGGACTTAGGGACGAAACCTTCAGGCCACTGTTCAAACAAAACTTCCTTTACTGTGGGAAAAAGAAAGTTGTACCACTAAAGACTTTTAAAAACACTAATGAGACCAGAAGAATGTGGTCAATGTTTATGTCATCTGCATATAAATAAATGTGTTCATGTATTTCTGTAAGTACATACATTAGGAATGTGATATAAACTTATAAAAATTGTATATAGTTTAATAACATGATGTGTTTGTTGTACTGATTAAGTTCCTATTGATTTTATCCAGAATTTACATTACGATCAAATTACATGGATGAAGAAACAATTTATACAGTTACATAAAATTCTATACAATAAATCATTATCACAGAGGCTGATGGGTGCATGGCTTTGTGTGCTTCTCTTCTCCTTGATGTGCCCATCATTTTGTTATAGGGTCAATCTGGACTCACCAGACCACATGACCTTTTTCAATTGATCCGAAATAAAAAAAAAACTTTGATCCCTAACAAATTTAAGTGCACTTTTTCCTGATTATTCTCACACAGTGATTTCCACACATCTATTTAATCCCAATCACGTGAGTTCTTAGCACATTGTGCATTTGGAAATGTTTTTACTTTCACTAATAAATATTGCAGTGATTTATAGTATACTGTCAGTTTTTAGCATGCATTTTTATTGCTAGTTCATTAATTTCCCAAAAAACTATTCTAGTAATTTTAAATCTCCTTTACAGTTTTCAATGCTTGATGCAGGACAATAATTTGTTCTCCCTGGCATGGTGACTTTTTTGGCCAGGCAGTGTAATAAATAAATGAATGTATAATTAATTATTTATATACAAATAAATAGACAATACATGTAGATAATAATTACCTTTGAACTCTGGAGAAATGTGATTGCTTACACTGAAATATGGAGGAACAGTAAAAATTAAATGTCATGATTTAATAAATTAATGAAGTAGTCATTAAAATTTGGAGTCCAACTATTAATTTTAAGAAATACTACCGATAAAAAAAAACACCTAATTAACACTACTTAAATATAACATAATGCTTTTATCTTTGCTCATTGTTCGTTCAATATCTAAGCAACAAAGTAAATTTTAATTTTCAATCTGATGTTAGTTTGAGAAAATGTGTAAAATACTTTTTCTCGTATAGACCAGTAACCATTTTGGCTTACTATATTTTCTTGTAATAGAATCCTCAGCCTGGAAATGCACACAACAATCATCATCAAATAATCAATTAGACATACATTAAAAGACTGTACTCTACAGCTACTTCTTTAATAAAACATTTAAACTATTAAATTACTTTAAAAGTAAAATCACTAACGTATTAAGAATCTGACATACGTATATTTTTTATTTTTAACATTAATTTAATAACAAACATTTACAAAGTATTTGGCAATAAATAGTAATAAAAAAAGACTTATTAATTTCACCGCAAACAAGTTGATGGAAATTAACAGCTGATCCTCCCTGGTTATTCATTCAAATTCAAATCATCGGCAGTACGCTTTGACTAAAACTGCGCGCGATGCACTATGGACTACTGGAATGTAAAAACACCAGCGCTGCTGACTGACATCGGTTTATGTTTGAATTTTATGGTCATTTAGTTTCATTTATTTCAGTTAATAATTCTACTTTGAGTCTGTGTGTATTAACATTAGTGATGTATGTGTTAGTGTGTGAGATGTGTTTGTGTGTGTTAACATTTGTGATGTGTATGTGTGTACAATTGGCCGCAGGTGCTGGAAGAAAAGCCTCACACTATGATGTTCCTGAATGTGATGTCACTGAACGTGATGTCACAGAAAGTGTCACTGAATATAATGTC
>JAAGKR010007480.1:0-36477 GCA_011419295.1 Clarias macrocephalus | reverse complement strand
AACTGTACCATGTGCGTTTTTAAACTGGATGTGAAAGTGCTTTTGATTTAGTAAAGAATCAGGCAATATTTTACATAATTGTCACTTATTTTGGACCAAACAACATCACACTTGATTTTCATACAATCATTTATGATTGTATACATGATTGCATACATAATTGTCTGGGCTCTTTCTGTGTTTTGGACTTCTGTAGAAATCTTTTGGACATCTAAGATTTTTCTGTAGATAGTGGCAAGGCATTGAAGGTAAGGATGTGCACATTTGCTACTGTTTGCTTATTTGATGCTTATGTTGAAAACAATATTATCACTATAATTGAGATTGAGATTCAAATAGTGAGTTTTCAAGCTTTCTGATGATCTATTGCATCACCATTTTTTCAGCTGCTTCACGATTTAATGAGTTCTCAATTTACAACCTTTCAAAAACCACCTAATATAAACAGTGTTAATGGAATTAGCATTGCCATATTCATGTTGCCACAACATTTTAATAAACAAAAATCCATGCTGCTGGTTAAACACATGACTCACATAGTTGCCATTATGGTGGCGGAATTCCAGGCCAAAGTACTCTTTCTCCAGGAGCTTAAGATGTCCACACACCTTGTTGAAAAAGTCACAGCCCAGAATTTGTTGCTGGAAAATCATGATAGTAAAGGGGATAGGATTATAGTAATGCACACTTATCTTTGTTGAAAAGTGATCTATGTTATAAACAGATCTAGGTTTTGCATTAATGTTTGCTTGACATACACATGCACTGATTAACCATATCATTTGAATGACCAAAAAACACAGTTTGCACTAAACAACACTAATAATGTGTTTCTTATTATAAGAACATTTTCAATGGTCAGAATAGATTAGGCATAGGTGAGCTACCAGTTCTTGAAGTCAGGCCAAATTGTGATAGCTAGATGATTGGGTCAATTTATCTCCAACACAGTACAGGGGTATTCCCAGTTTTTCAATTACATATGAAAAACAGTCATGGGAACCTAATGCTCACTAACGTGCATTGGGAGCAAAGGTTATGCAAAGGGAGAGCTACTGTAGTGCAAATTGCAAAATAAAAAAAAGTTATTGCTGCCCCTGTCCATGTACATCACTTACCTCTTGTACAGAACATCATTTAACAAAAGGCACCAGGATGCGATATGGAATAAGGTAAACCAGCAGAGGCAGTGTGATACTCTCGGCAATGTTCCGCTGGGAGATTTTGGGTCCGGGTATTCATGACACCTAGCTACACATTGGGTGTCTCTGGTGCAGACCAATTTCAGCCCTTCATGACAACAGTATCTCCTGATAGCAGTGGCCTCTTTGAGCAAGAGAGTGTGCTCTGACACACTGTGAAAATGATTTTTTAATGAACATGAAAAAGAGTACATAAGTTCATGTTGTCTCAATACGGCTGAGTATCTGTGGTGTGTGCTGAACAAACACCTCTACAGGGAGGCCACGCTTTACAACTTACAGGACTTAATGCACCTGTTGTACTGCAAATGTCTTGAAGCCTAAAATAAGCCTTTATTTGTCAAATATTAATTCCAAAACAGTTAATATTATTTGCCTATCTTTGATTATTGGAGTCAGATTCTTCTCCATCAGCGTACTTTAATCTTTCACACAGTAAGTTAGATGAATATGTGTTGACAAAATTCTAATGAAATTTAAGCATTAGGGATTTGGTTTGTGAACTTTCTCATTTAAAGTCAGGAGAGACTGCCCACACACGATCCTGTCTGCAAGTGTGATGCACAAACCCTCATTTAGGCAGCATTAAAATATAGGCTACTTATCCGATCAGTCATGTGTGTGTGTGTGTGTGTGTGTGTGTGTGTGTGAGAGAGAGAGAGAGAGAGAGAGAGAGAAGAGAGAGAGAGAGAGAGAGTTTTTGGAAAAGGGGAAAGGAAATCTTCCTGACTCTATATTTACTGTGACAAAAAATGGCTAGAACATTGCTATTATCTTGTCAGAGGCCATACTAGGGAAGGATACAGAGGAGATAGTTTCAGAAAAAGCCATGAAGGCTTGAAGAAGTAAAGAAAGGTCATCTCATTTGCAATTAAAAAACATATATGTAAACATCACCTCTTTAAATGCTTAATTTATATATTTTTTTATTTCGATTTATTTAGTATATGACTAGGTTTACTAAATGCTGGTAAAATTGACTGTATAATCCTCATGTAGATATACAGTAACTTTTAGTAAATATAAGCAAATTCTTGATGTAAATATGACAACTGAAAAATGACTCTTGCCTGATATTTTGTTACCAACACCGTATATACTGTACATTTGTCTTTATGGTGCTCGTAACAAAATATCAGGAATAATTTGGTATGTCACACAGTATTTTTCTCAGATTGAATTTGACATACTTTTTCTTTTTGATACACTGGTATATTTTTAATCTTGTGCTGTCAGCATGACCCACAAATGTGTAAACTATTTAACAAAGCTCAAATTTATATAAAAAGCAATTGGTGATAATTAAGGTTTAGAGCAAACTTGGTGTTCTTTTCATTCATTTGACATGAATGACATTTTTGACTTGACATTAGATAGGGTAGGTGAGGAAAAAATGTATTTGATGGTGAAATGAAAAACCTACAAAGACTATACAAACGTTTTTTTTTTTTGTTGTTGTTGTTGTTTGTTTGTTTACCTTTTGTATCTATTCTAAAGGTCATGTTTTTTATTCTGCTTTTCTCTACTCTTCCATGCTTTTTTCTGACCATATATTTAGCCTGGGGTGCAATTGAACGGCTGTCAGAATTTGGAAATGGGCCATGTCGAGTGAAGGCCAAGATATTTCCCTCTATGCTTCAACATGTGTAATGCCTACTCTCTGCATGTCTCTTGTCCTCTCAGTCACTCTAACTAAAAGGTTTTCTTTTTTACTGACATGGCCATCTCTCTCCCTGTGTGTAAATGCAAAATCTAACCTGAGGCATCTTACCAAACACAAGAAATGCAGTCTGTGGTACATTAACGTAATGCAGGACAGTGTTAAACTTGGAGATTATTTTATCTGTTAGAGGCATGTGAGTTTCGCTTCAGCTCATTCCAAGGGATTTAATGTAAATGCACATTTTTTTCGCCCCAAAATTAAATTAATATTGATGACAATACGTTAAAAATGAAATATGGGAGAAGTCAAATCTGTCACATTGTCTTTGGTCACCTGGCATGATCAGAAGAGGCGGTTTTTGACATATGACAGTTCAAAGTGAAGTTTGAAAGTACATGAAAATTAGAGGAGTCAAAAGCAGCTGACAGAATAGAAAAGAGACTGAAAGCAGTTATAAAACTAATGCACAATTTGTCCTCTGGAAAATTAAATAACTGTACATTGCACTCCAATGAAAGGAATTTAAAAGCTTAATTGAAGAAAATTAATTGAGACCAACTTTTTTTTTTTTTTACGTTAAATTGAACATACATAGAAATCCACTGAGTTATATTTTACCTCGACCTCGAAAACTCGCTCGCTGTCGTCTAAGAAAATGACTCGGAGGCGCAGAGCCGCTTCTCTGGGTTTGTGCTGCTGTGCGCTGCCTTTTCCCTGCGCCTTCACCGACTCCGATCTGTCTGCCATCTCTCACTGTTCGCTGAACGATGCTGATCTACACCGCATCTCTCCTGTCCGTTCAGGAAAGCGGTCATTGCGGGACGACAGCGTGATGTGAATCTGCGGCGCGTGAGGCGCGCTCTCGCACGTCCTCTCGCAAATCCCCTCGTAATTACGTCACACTAACAGCACCATAAGAGAGAGAGAGAGAGAGAGAGAGAGAGAGAGAGTTACCTCACCTTTCCCAAGAGGTTTATTAAAATTAAAGTTAGTTGAAAAAAAAAAGTCTTTAAATGAAATATTTAAACTAGGATTTGCTATTAACCCCCTGAAGTCTTTATGCTCCACTGGCTTCCAGAGGTCATGTCCTGTTTTAATACCATCCTACTGTACATACTGTACAGCTATAGGAGGAGCTATATTGGGTACATAAGTTACATTTAACATGAAACTTTCTTTTTCTTTCTTTTTTTTTTTTTTTTTTTTTTTGCCCTGATAACTGGAAATCATACTTTTGTTGGAAAGAAAGTGTGTTAGAAATAACATGGCTTAAGGAATAACTCACTCGCTTATCATATCTTCTTTGTTTTTCGGCTGTTCCCTTTCAGGGGTCGCCACAGCAAATCATCTGCCTCCATCTAAACCTATCATCTGCATCCTCTTCTCTCTCACCAACTAACCTTATGACCTCTCTCACTACATTCATAAATCTCATCTCATCCAACCTCAGCATCCTTCTACAGATTCACAGTCTCTCGTCAGAACATGTCCAAAGCACCTCAATCTGGCCTCTCTGACTTTATATCCAAAGCTTCTAACATGGGTTGTCCCTCAGATTGACTGATTCTTGATCCTATCCATCCTTGTCACTCCCAAACAGAACCTCAACATTTCTTGTCTTTTCTTCAGTGCCACAGTTTCTAAGTCAGAGAGCATCACTGGCCTTGTACACCTTTCCTTTTATTCTCGCTGATGTCTGTGTTTCCTTCTGGCTCTCCCTTTAGGTTATGCTGTTATAGTTAGTTCTGCTGGAGTCCCTGCTTGCACTCTGCAATAAATATACACTTACCTCATAAATTATGTGACTGTGACCATACCTAACTGTTTTTTCTCCCCCTCTCTCTCTTGCTATCGAGCTACACATGTCACTCCTGAGCTGCCAGTGATCCAGACCCCCTCTGCCCTCTTGACCTTTCTAACTCATCCTGGTGCCCCCCTTCTGGTTTGAAATGCCATAGCTTTGATGCCCCTTGTTGTCGCGATCTGATGCGTGTGGTGACTGGGGACAATTCCGCTTTACCATGAAGACGGTCCTGGACCAGGTTGATCCAGACAGCTGTACCCTGACAACTTGTGATTGCAGTCGCTTAATAATTGAGGATTGGAGTTTCCTAAAGTCTATCTAAGTCCCCAATAACGAACTGGACTCCATATTAACTTACATTAACATTAACTGTTATATTGAACTTCCAGTATCAGTAAACTTTGTGTTTACCCATGTTGTCATATGTTTACGCATGTTATCACCCAAATGAGGATGGTTCCTCTCAAGGTTTCTTCCTATTGCCTTCTCAGGGAGTTTTTCCTTGCCACCGTCACTCTCGGCTTGCTCATCAGTGACAATCTAATCATTTTGATTCACATACATTTTTCATATTTCATACAAATCTCCATAATCTGCTTTTGATTGCGTAAAACTGCTTTGTGACACTGACAATTGTTAAAACCTCAATACAGATAAAATTGTATTAAAATTAATTGAGTACTCTTATCACCCAACACACCTGACACTTTTTTTCCACCCTTTCCAACCTGCCTGCACACACATCTTCACCTCCTTTCCACACTCTCCGCTTGCTCTGGACCGTTAAGTCTAAGTACTTAAAGTGAGGCTATTCCAATTTGGAAATTTTAGTCCTTACAGTCGCAGTCCATAAACTATATATATAAAAATGTTGGCTTGTCTGTACTTTGAAGATATTTGGAATAAAAAAAATAATTTGGAGGAACATAAGATGAACACAGTAATAGAACACATAAAGATGTTTTTTTTAATTGTTGTCTGTTTGTTTGTGCACACAGTACATAAAAAACCGACAGAACAATTTTTTATGTTTTCAGGTGTATTTGGCCAAGCCTGAGATAACATATAGGCTTTGTATTATCGCACGGGCCACGTGAAGGAAGAGAAGATATACTAATTTGAAATCTAAATTGAAAACGTCCTTATATCATGAAAAAAATTAATCTTGAAAAAATCATTAGTTCATCTCAAAATTCAACAGATGGCATTGAAATTTTTTAACAAGAGTGTGCAATTATATTCCATGTGAACAAAGTCACAAGCAGATCAAGTATAGTAATATAAGGAGATCTGCTATGTGTTCTTGTGTGTGTGTGTGTGTGTGTGTGTATTAGCTCAATGAGACAACAAGTCTATGTCACCTGGAAAGCAACCAATCTGGAGCAGATTAAATGTTGCATTCTTTTTGTTTTTCTTTCACTCCCACTTCATGAAGTTTAGACAGCACAGTGGCATAATGGTTTGTCAAGCACTGTCAGGGTTACTTACATCTCCAGGGTTGAGAGATCGATTCTGGCCTCAGGTCTGTGTATATGGAGTTTGTGTGTTCTCACTGAGCTTGATGGCTTTACTCTGGTTTCATCCCAAAGACATGCAGTTTAGGTTCTTGTCATATATTCATAAACAGATTCATTAGACACAGACTGATATATTTCAAGAGTTTATTTATTTATTTCAATTTTGATGATTATGGCTTACAGCCAATGAAAACCCAAAATTCAGTATCTCAGAAAATTAGAATGGTGCCACACACTAATTAACTAAAAATTGGAAAAAATGAAAAAAAAAGAAAAAAAGGCAAATGTTTCCTGAGCCTTTCAATGGTCTCTCAGTCTGGTTCAGTCGGTTACACAGTCATGGGGAAGATGGCTGATTTAACAACTGTCCAGAAGACAATCATTGACACCTTGGGGAGCCATGTCTTCTGCTGACCATGTCATCTGCAGCCGTCTACCAGGAGGTTTAAGAACACGTCAGGCTTCCCTCTGCTTTATGACCAGCTTTATGGAGATGCTGATTTCATTTTTCAGCAGGGCTGCCAAAAGTACTAGTACCTGGTTTAAGGATCATTGTATAAGTGATTAAATGGCCAGCAAATTTGCTTGACCTGAGAGGAAGATGCGAGACACTAGAGCCAACAACGCAGAAGAGCTGAAGGCCACTATGCCACTATCAGAGCAACCTGGGCTTCAATAACACCTTGGCAGTGCCACAGACTGATCGCCTCCATGCCACGCTGAATTGCTGCAGTAATTCATGCAAAGTAAATAAAGTAAATTAACAACAAAACAAAAAAACTTAATTGAATTGCTGATCATGTCGTGCGCTGCTCAACCGCGACAGCTGGTGGGGGTCCCACCATCCCATAATGTAGAGATACCAGAAGTGAAAAGCTTTGCTATTAGTAATTACCAAGGAAAGAAGCAAACTTCACTAGATCAGGAAGAATCGGCCCTGGCCGTTCCCCACATAGTTTAACCATCACAGTTAAATATAAAACTGTCCATTATTAGGAATACATTTAAAAGGGGAGAAATTCAATAATGTGAATGGTTTTTCCCCAGCCACTGCACATTTCTAATTAAAAAGTCTGAATTTTAAGGATTTTGATTTTATTGATTTGTCATGCATATAAGACACAATAGATCATAAAATGTAGTTTAAAGTTTGGTTCTTTCCATTTGTATCAATAGTATACCAAAATACAAAATGTCTTTTTGCCTGATGTTATTTATTTACATACGGCTCAATATAGCAATATGGTACAAAGTATTGGACAATCCTCTGGATTTAATAATAGACAATAATTACAGTATGGTTGAGTATTAACTTCACCCTGCAATGATTACAAGTGTATAATTTTAAATGCCAATACTCCATAGTATTTTAGAAATGTAATATATGCAATAAATATTTTAATTACATTTTGTATTTTTTCTTTATTTGTTTCTTTCTTTATTTATATGTTTGTCCCATTTACTCAACATGTTTTAATGATTTTTGTCACTCACCAGAGTTTACCATAAGTGTTATCTTACATCATAAAAACATACCATGCAATTGTCCAGTTATCTTTATTGCATATCAAAAACACAAGCTGGCTTCTACAAGTTAGATACTATTCACAAATTCAAAATGCAGTAGAGTCACAGCCTGCAAAAATGAAATCAGTTTTTTCCCCTAAAATACAACACAATTTTGCTCTTTAGCAGTAGCAGCATTTTATACCCAATCATAGACTTTAAAATGCACCACACATAATACAAAATTACACTTACACACTAATACATATAGAAATATTACTGACCTGAAAATCTGATTGCATCGTGATTTTTTTTTTTTCAGTCCACAGCACAAGGATAAGCATTAAATTATAACTAAAAATTGCATCTCTACTAAACATTTCAAATATAAAGGAGGTTTGTAATAAGCTGTAGGAAATGTAGGGGGAAACCCAACTGCTCTTATATGTAACAATAAAATAGGTATAAATTCATACTGAAACACAATGTTTTAAATAATTTATCCACCATTAATCACCTCAGCAATTAACGAGGACAAATGACCATGCTAGACAGTCTCTTAATGCTCATCATGGCATTCTGTTGGGAAATACAAAACAGAGAATAAAAACACTGGTAACATCCGGGGGGGAGGTACTTCATTAGCTTATCACCGTGTTACACACTTCTTCACTTTTTTCACATTTCAGAAGTTTTAACACAATTTATGGCAAACCCTACATACTGTAGATGTTCAGCAGACATGAGACGCAAGGACCGGAATAAGCTCTGAATGAAGTCAGATCAGAGTTCAGTTCTATCCTGATGAAGAGGAACGCTCCTTTGTACGTCCTCGTCTGATGAAAGTCCCCCCTCTTCAATTTTCTGTTTGTCACTGTGTTCATCAGGCTGCTTACTTTTCTTTTTCTTTAACTTCTTCTCCCTGTTCTGATTATGCTCACCACCTTTAGCCTTCTTTTTGCTTTTCTTTTTCTTTTTGACTTGTTTGATGGCACCAGGGTCTCCTTTCCTCCCAGCCCAGCTTTCTTTTAGACATGCTTCATTCAAACAAAAAGAGAGAGACACATACTTTAAATGAGCGTATAAATAGACTTGTTATTTATCTATTTTAATTTTTCCACATGAAATTAGATGTTAGATCTTATGGAATTAAAATATGATATATACAGTCTTTTGCAAAAGTAGATCTTAAAAGAGCTGCGCATGCAAGACGACCAAAGAATATTACAGAATTAGAAGCATTTTGAAAAGTAGAATGGGAGAAAATCCCAAATACAAGAATTGAAAGACTTTTAGCTGCCTATGAAAAGTGTTTGCTCGCTGTGATATCTGCCAGTGGAGGTGTTACTAAGTACTGATTAGGTAGGGTGCCCAAACTTTTGCACAGTGCCATAATAATGTTTTTATTTTTGTTCAATTTATAGCATAAGAAGTAACCATGCATCAATGTTTGCTGAAAATATTGTGCATTTTTTCCATTTCCAAGAGATTAACATTTTTTCAATTAAAAAATGACCAAAATCTGTTATTTATCAAGGGGTGCCTAAACATTTGCATAAGACTGTGTCTGTCTGTGTGTGTATATATATATATATATATATATATATATATATATATATACACACACAGAGAGAGAGAGCGAGAGAGAGATACACAGACTTCCTCCTCAAGAGTTGGCATATGACCCACAAGGTTATCGTACAACCACATTCTTAACTGAATTATCTTTTGTGAACAGCATAATTTTAAATGACTAATAAAAAAAAGTTTCATTTGTGTGTTTAACTGAAATACACGAGTTATTTGATAACATAATCAACTTAAACAAGTTCACTTCTCCTTTCATATGATGTGATTTAAAGCTGCTAAATAGAGGTTTACACTAGTTACCCTTTTATGTATTTATTTGCAAACACAGTTGATTGAGTACAAGTATTTAAGTATAAAGAAGATATTTACCCTTTTTTATATATATAAATAGTCATAAAACAAATTACAACTTAATTAGCTTATAGCAATCTTGCTAAAGTGTGCCCATTCTGTTTGTAAGAACCATCTGGAAAATAATTCCATACTTTCTCTTATAAGTTTTAATAAATCGTTCTTTTCGGATTTCAGAGTTTACACTTTTCATATACGATACAATTCCTGGAGTTTCAATTTAAACAAATATTTAAGAGCCTTTCACTGGATAATCACTGCAATGATAAACATCGTTTTAGGTAACAAGCACTGTTCACTTTCAATTCTTCAATCTTTGTCCCTAACTGCTGCAGTGAGTCACAGCTTATTTCCAACCATGTTGTCATGGAAAATATGTTACTGTTTCAGAATGGATTATTATAAATGAGTGGCCTGCAACAAGCAAAAATAAATAAATAAAAAAACATCTAAGGCCATTGCTTAAACTGAAATTAAGAACTGCTGAATGCATTATTAAAGCTTTTACATGAACTCAGTCATTAATGATGTTTCTGTCCACATTCATGAACAGCTTTTGCTTAAGTTGCACTGTAACTGTGTACATTATGTAAATCATGTCTATGTTTTATACTGAATATTCATTTCTATTGTGCATGTGCACAATGTGACACAAATTCACAGGATTGGGATTAAACAGCTGTGTGTCTATAAGAAAACCACTTGTTTGTGAGACTAGGAAAAAGCCTAAAGATTGGACTTTGGTGCAATGGAAAAAGGTCAGTCCAGATTGACCCTATTTCAGGGCAATGCGTGTGTCAGGGTAAGAAGGAAAGTGCATGAATGATGCACCCATTATGCATAGTGTCCACTGTACAAGCCTCTGGATGTGTGGTGTGAAGCAGTGATGTGGTGTTGCTTCAGTTGGTCAAGTCTAGACTCAGCAACGTTATGTGGTCAATCAGTAACGTAATTTTATTCCTACTTGCAATAAAATAAAGTCAGCTGACCACCTGAATGTACTGAATAACCAAAAGGTAGAGATGTGGAGTTTTTAGTAAAAATTTATATATATATATATATATATATATATATTTTTTATTTTTATTTTATTTATTTATTTATTTTTTATTATTAATTTTTTTTTTTTTTTTTTTTTTTTTTTTTTTAAGTAAACTACCACTAGGACAGCAACTAAAAATGAAAGCTGACAAGCATGTGTAGCAGCACGTCTCAGATAACAGGCATATAAAATCTGTATAAAATACAACACGCACGCACGAGCACACACGCACGCGCACGTTTTCCCCACCACTGGACTTTACACAGGATTTTTTAAACAATGCCTTAAAGCATGCACACCATAATCAAAGTCAAGGCAGGCTAAAGAGTGTGTAGCTTTTTGTTGGCCAGGAAACATACAGTATAATCCCCTATACACCGACACTGATGCAGTCCAGAATTGAAATCTTTGTCCTTCCTGTTAAGGTTAATAATTATTACGACTGAACACTGGCAGAATTATGTCAAATGTGAAAGAAGAAGTCAGAGTTGTAAAAATCTGAGGAACTACATGGATGTAGGTTATACAGGACTGCTGTGTGTATCATAACAAAGGAGAAGTTGATCAAGAACTGCAAGTTTAGTTCATGGGTGATTTGAGAAAAGACTTGTTTTCACTGCCTGATTTGACACCTAGTCCCCTGTTGCATTACTACTGAAAGCCTACTTTAGTGTAAAATAGATTGGGTGTCGCATGCATGAACATAATGGTTTATATGAATGTAGAACTCTATATGTGCTGTAACATACATGTGTCTTGTCCTTTCAGAACGTGGTTCTCGCAAAGGTACGTCGTCAGGTCTTCCTCCTGGTTGCCTTTATACCAGTCTTCAATAACATCTTCATACTGCTCAACCATCACATCACACTGAAGAAAGGACAAAAACAGAGTCCTATTAAAGCAGTACATAATGGAATAATCACGACATACAGCTGCACATGCTCATTTATTCAATTAATGTCTGTATCAAACACCAGAATAGGGAAAAACATGATCTGTGATTTTAACCGTGCCATGGTTGTTGACAACAGTCTCTAGAGTTTACCCGAATGCTGGACAGAAAATCCCTGTGTGCAGAGGGATTTTCAGACTCACCAAAACTCACCAAATGAAGACGGTAAAAAACAACAGGTGATTTTTTTTCCTCAGCTGTTCAGTTTAGTTGAGTCACTGCCCACAAAATCCTCAAATTGCTGTTCTTGTCCGATAGCAGAGTAAAACAGTGCATCCATTTGCTGGTGTAGTGCATTTATCTCAAGATTTGATGTTTTGTGCATCCTGAGATGCTTTTCTGCTCACCATGGTTCAAAATAGTGATTAGTGTATGAGTTACTAAATCCCTCCTGGCAGCTTGAACAACGTCTTCTGACTTTGTCTTCCAACAGGCACTTACACCTGAACTGCCACTCACTCAGTGTTTTTGCTTCTCATACCACTCTATGTAAAATGTAAAAAAGAAAAGTCCATAGATCAGCTGTTTAAAATACTCAAATCAGGCTGTGTGGTACCAGTAAATATGCCACAGTTACTCTCAGAGAGATCACATTCACCCAAACTGTTGTTTGATGTGAACATTACCTGAAACTCTTCACCTTTACCTGTATGGTCTTGTAACCATGGATTTAATGTGCTTGTGTACAGGCCTGCACCTATTAAAGTAGACACTAAGTGCATAACTTTGTTTCACACATACCTGTTTCTTGAGGTCAGATACTTCAGCACTTGTCTCGTTCCACAGCTCATAAGGAATGTCCATGACCACCTTCACTCCTTTGTGGACTAGGTTATGCAAGGTGGAAAATGTCTCAGACATTCCCTACGCATGAAGAAGGAGAGAATCAAACTGTAGTAAACAATAAAATTCATGTTATTAATCACACCCCACTAGACTTTCTATATTATACAGATGTTATGATGTAACAGTAGCTGTCCATGTAAAGAAGGTACGTTTGTACAAATAAAGACCACTTTAGTAACTAGAAAAGTGAGAATTTACTAATATATGATTTATTTCAAGTCGAAATGTTAAATACCCTTTTAAATGAGGAAATGGAATAAATATGATACAGGGATTTGAACCTAATTCCAGGGCATTCAAATTTCCTTAATTGCTTTCTTTGTAAATAAATAATTTAACCCTTCTGAGAAGTCTCTTTTTTTTTGCCAGTTAGTGTATACATAGAACTCCTTCATATTCATCGCCTCTTGTGTATCACATCACACAGCTTTCTTGCAAGCTCACATGCTCTCTGTTTCTCCCTCTGTGTCCCTTATCAGCACACCTGGGCTTCACTGAGAAAAGTTGATCACGCAGTGTTTACTGAGTACAACAGCGAATTCGGGTTTCTCAAAAGTTACACATTCTGTACAATATCTGTACACAAATCACTGCACATGCAAAAATAGACTTCTTCACTCAGGGCTAAACCGCATGTTTCTACAGAGAGGTGTGAGAAAAGACTGGAATAAAAATCGGCGAAAAGCTGTAAAAGCCCCGTATCTCTCACCTTTGCAAAGCGATTGCTGCCGTCTCTCTCTTTGTGTAAATTGTACTGCAGGATTCCTGAACATACACTTTCCATTACCTCTATGAACCGGATGTCCCTGGAAGATACACACACACACACACACACACACACAGAAAGACTTTTATAATCCTTCATTTAAGGAAGGGGGGGGGGGGGGTACACACTCATCCATACACACTCAGGCAATTTGGAAATGCCAATTACCCTAATCTGGAGAAAGCATAGTTGAGGTGATTCTACTGATTATGGTCTGGTACATAAAAAAGAAAGGACAGGAGGGAGAGAGAGAGTGTGTGTGTGTGTGTGTGTGTGTGTGTGTGTGTGTGTGTGTGTGTGTGTGTGTGTGTCTTCCACAGTTTATTAAGAGAACAGTTGTTGCTAGTGAATCCCTGGTGAAAGCATGATAAGGACACTTTACACTTACGACTTGACATATTTGATCGGCGGCGCGCCTTTATCATCCAGGAACCTGTAGTTGGTCTCGATCACTTCTTTGGTTTTTCCCGTCTCTTCTAATTTGGATTTCATTTCAATACTCAAAAACTTACATACTGTAAAATAAAAATGAACAAAGGCAACAGATGTAGTTACAGATCAGCTTTAAATAACTCGAATGTTCCGTTAAAGGGGAAGCTGTGTGTGTGTGTGTGTGTGTGTGTGTGTGTGTGTGTGTGTGTGTGTGTGTGTGCAGCCTGATCTCACTTCTCCTTTTGTACACTGTTCTGTTCAGCGCTGTATCTATTTATTTAAGCGAACACACACAGAGGAAACAGTAGGGAGGCTTTAATAAGGCAGGGATCCGCTGATCAAACCTACCTTCACATTTATTCGGTAACTGCACCCAGTCATCGTCGTCACTTTTACGAGCCGCTTGCGTGTCCACGACAACTAACGCTATAAAAAGAAGCACGATCATTTCCAGCACGGCGTTATTGCGGCGTGTTAATATACATTCGTTTATTTAAAGTGCAAACAGGATCAATAACGTTGCTGTCATCGGCTCCTATCGAGTCCCTGTTTCTGCAGCACTCACTTCCGCTGTAGCTCCGTCCAAACGCGGACCTGCCGCACAATCCGACCAATCAAAACGGGCGAAGTGGCAGCGCACAGCCAATAGAAAATTGCATTAGAATTTAGCCACCTCCCCCTTAGACATCATATATATCGAAGGCTATTCCTTTAAATCTCGCGAGAACCTGAGAGAGCAGGGCAGCATCCCCAATAGACATGGATACAAGTAAGTCATTTATTTTAACTAGTGTAAGAGTTTGTTGAAATAGTTCTGATGTTAAAGCAAAAAATAATCTGATCATCTTAAATCTAATCAGCAATATTATTATTATTATTATTATTATTATTATTATTATTATTATTATTATTATTTCAGGTTGAAGCCCACGTACATGTCTGTCTTTCTGTACAACAAAACTCTCTGTTCATACAAATAAATCACATTCTGTAAGTTTGAGTATTTGTTTACTCTGAGATAATCTGAGACTGAATCGCAGATGAAAAATTGAAAAAGTAGATTGGATAAAGATGAAGTTTTGTTTTAAAATGACTAGCGCATAGTGCATTAGAATTCACTTATACTACTTCTGTTGTACTGTTATTTCAGCGGTGAAAACATGAACTAATCCCAGTAAAAATATTCAGTTTTGCTTTTTGCAGTTTTGCGTGATGCTGTGAAAAATGTGGACCTACAGATATATGGACAGACAGACAGAAACATGTGTAATGTAAAGATATAATTGAAATTGAGTTCTGACCAATGTCCAGACAAGAAAACCTTTCTTTTATTTATATAAATAGGCTTAATCGTAAAAGTGCCTGACTAGTATATACTCAAAAACTGACATAACAACAATAACAAAAGTTATGCAGTAAAGGGTAAATTGCCCCATACACCCCGTGTTTGTGTGTAAAGTTTATATGTTCTCCTTGTGCTTGGTGGGTTTCCTCCGTGTACTTCAGTTTCCTCCCACAGTCCGAAGACATGCAGATTCAGATTAGTCTAATTGGCATGGGAATGAACTTGTGTGTGATTGTGTGTATGTGTCTCTGCCCTGCGATGGATTGGCACCCCATCCCGGGTTTACCCTGACTCTAAGCTTCCTTGGATAGGCTCCAGGACCCCTGCGACTCTGTACACAGCAAAAGCGATATAGATGATGAATAAGTTGAATTGAAGTGAAGAAAAATGTATTTGAATTGAAATAAGTGAGCGAGTGAATGAGTGAAAGTGAAAGCCACGGTTCTCCTTTCCCCTAAGAATATTTTTTTAACAGCAACAAAAATTTCAATATTTTGATGACACTTTGTTAATTTTATATTGCTTAAATATTTTTAAACATCTGCTCTGACTGCTTTACATTTCAACCTGTCTGTTGGTGTCCTTCCATTAAATAAAGAAAGAAAAGCTCACTACGGTCAGTAAAATAACTTAAGTAAAAACGTATCATTTTAATTTATAATTTATTTTCATTATAAATTAGAAATAAATAAATACATTATCCTAATAATAAATACAAAATTTAATAATACGATATTTATTATTTATTTCTAAATTAATTATTAATTTTAAAAAGCAGACTAAAACTAAGACTGAGTCACAAAATAGATTATTAAAACAATATATTAAATCTAGCCATAAAAGAAATACGGAAATCTACCTATTCTGAAGAAGATATTTTAAAATTACATTCCTGCGAATGTTTGGATCAGGTATGAGACTCTGCATCAACCTGTCCGGTCAAACTATTTTCTCCAAAGTGAAACCCAGTACACATTTAGATCTCACCACAGCGTTCTCACTGCATGTCATGGGCTCAACTCAACAGGAAGTCGGTTATTTGGGGTAATTTGCACTACGCATCCGATGGGGTGCCACCAAACCGGGCCGAAATGATCTATAGACATTGAGGATGTTAAGGTTATTAACTTTCTGTGTGGCATTATATTGAGTGACACGTTCAGTGACATCACGTTTAGTGACATCATAGTGTGATGCTTTTTTTCCAGCACCTATGGCCTATTGTACACATGTACACACCACAAATGTTAACACGCACACATACACACGCACACACCAGCTTTTTGGAGGTTTTAACATAAAACTCCCCCTATTCAACGCACATAATTTAACACTCACAACTCTCACTTTCACACACACGAGCGCTAACACACACACAGACTTGACGAATATTTAGGGCCCAAGCTGACATCAGCCCTTTTATTTCATATTCTGTTGCACAGGGGCGGCGATGGCTTTTTAGAGGTCTTAACACGCTCAAATAACACACAGGTTGTTTCGGAGCTTCCTGTTTGGTGACGTAGCTTTTTCGTATTGTTCCCGCGAAAGTTCCTCGTTTGTTTGTAACAGCGTTTAGATTATGATTTTTTTTTTATAATTATATTTTTCCCATTTTTACTAAATAACAGACTATTTTTACGCTTTAATACTATTGGACTTTTTCCGTTTTTTGCGCTTTTTGGGAGAATGTGCGTAGCATCTGACAAACAACAAGCAGAATCCATCACCAAATAATCAAAACTCCGGCAAAAAGGTACATTATCATGTCTACCATTCGGCTCGTTCAGTGTGTAGAGTGCAGGATGTTTAGACATTCTTCCTCCGTCGTTAGTGGTAACATTATTTGTGACAGGTGTGTGTTAGTGAGCACCCTGACGGAGAAGATATCAGCATTAGAGGAGCGCATCCAGACTTTAGAGAAGGTTAGAGAGCGCGAGAGCAGCGGAAAGTCTGGGTGCCGCAGGCGGAGATAACCAGCCCCCGACTCCGGCAGTAGAGAGCACCACCCTCTCTCTCACAATCTCTAACTCATTTTTGCACATTGAAACTCACTTTAGTGCTTTCAGGCTCATTTACAGTACAGGCCAAAAGTTTGGACACCCCTTCTCATTCAGTGAGTTTTCTTTATCGTGTTCTTTCTTGTGTTCTTCAGCCCAAACGCGTCTCTTCTGCTTGTTGCCTGTCCTTAGCAGTGGTTTCCTAGCAGATCTTCTACCATGAAGGCCTGATTCACACAGTCTCCTCTTAACAGTTGTTCTAGAGACGTGTCTGCTGCTAGAACTCTGTGTGCCATTGACCTGCTCTCTGATCTGAGCTGCTGTTAACCTGCGATTTCTGAGGCTGGTGACTCGGATGAACTTATCCTCCGCAGCAGAGGCGACTCTCGGTCTTCCTTTCCTGGGCCGGTCCGCATGTGAGCCAGTTTCTTTGTAGCGCTTGATGGTTTTTGTGACTGCACTTGGGGACACTTTCAAAGTTTTCCCAATTTTTTGGACTGACTGACCTTCATTTCTTAAAGTAATGATCATCACTCATTTTTCTTTACTTAGCTGCTTTTTTCTTGTCATAATACAAATTCAACCTCTTTGTATGAGAAGGTGTGTCCAAACTTTTGGTCTGTACTGTATGTGTTTTAATTCTATCTCTTGTGTGCACTCAATACCATAAAGCTACACACATGCTCGAACTGCATAAGCCACTATTCCAGTCAAGAGTCTAGACTAGGGGGAATATCAGCCAATCGCTCCGCTATTCTCTGCTAATGTATGGATCAAGTATGAGATCCTGCTTCAACCTGTCCAGTCAAATCATTTCCCCCAAAATAAGATGGGTGTCTATGGTGCACACAGTGTAGCACTGATTAATATACACTATTTTAGCAATGATTTCAGTGCAAATAATATAAATCCTAATTGCCTACAAAAATAACTGCTCAATTAATTGCTTTAAATAAGGACATGCTTAAAGTTTCACAAGATACAATTTTTATGAAACTAAAAACTGCCATTATTTCTCTATATAATCCCCTGCTACACCAATGCATGTGTCCCAGGGTTCACTAGTGCTTGGATACCATCAAGGTCAAACGTTTTTCACAGTACTTAGAGTCATAATCAGACTGCCTGCTCCAAGACTGAAATGCTGGCCTCCCAGGAACTCCTTTAATGGCCCAAACATGTGAAAACCTGGGATATGGCAATAATTTCCAACGAGTTATTGTAGTCTGCAACACTATTCACTAAAATAATATGTGGACATGTAACTTCTGAAGTTTGGACACACTTTGTAATTAATTTGTTGATCTTTCTTTAATTGTTTATTGTAGATCAATACTCAAAGCATCCAAAATATTAAATAATATTAAAATGTTGAAAGGTGTTGAGATGTGTCTGCTACCTGAGCTCTGTGAAGCATTTTTGTAGGCTCTAAATTGAGGTTCTGTTAATCAGTGATTTCTGGGACAAGTAATTTCTGGCCTGAGCCCCAAGAGAACCAGTGTAACTATAACGTTTAATGGTTTTTGCAACTACATTTGAAGATAAATGTCAGTCACTACAGAAACTTAAAATAAATTATAAATAAAATAAATTAAAAATATATATATTGAAATAATAATTTTAGTAATTACACAAGTCCATGTGTTATTTCATAGCTGTGAAGTTTTAATACTGTTGTATTGTCTTTGCCTTTCTACCAGTAGAGGGCACTCATCACACTTCTGTAGAAAAAGGCCAAAAACAATAACAAGCCTTGTCACAGAAATGTTAGCAACTGTTTCAGGATGACTGATGGAAAAAAGAATTGTGTGAACAAGAAGAAACTGAAAGTGAGATGATCAGCTCAAATTAATATAACATTTAGTCCAGTTCTTTTAATTAATCAATGACACAGAATATTGATATTGTATCTGTAACAGCAGCAGCTACATGACTTAAAAACATACATTTAGCCTTTGGGGAATAAAGTTTATTAAGTCTGAGTTGAAGCCAGGGGCGCCGCTAGCAATTTTGGGCCCTATGACAAAATATGCGGTTGGGCCCCCCTACCACACCCATTCCGCACAAAACATACAAGCCAACCTACTGTAGCTATTCAAAAATTTTTGTCTGTAATATAATAGTACTGACCTATTACTTTTGTCTCATTATTAGTGAAATGTTTATCTGCTATCTTAAAGTAGTAGTACTTAAAGTCTGCTAGCAAAGTTAGCCAATAAGATAATGGTGGCATATTTGCTACAAATTCAAGATCTATATCTGGACAAAAATGACCTATTTAATTTTCATTGGTGAAAAACATAATTAGGGCTATCGAATATTTTAGTAACCGAGTATTCTACCAAAAATTTTATCTATTAATCAAGTAATCGGATAAAATGTACTTTTGCTTAATTAAACAGCAATGTAAAATATACTGCTCAAAAAAATAAAGAACACTTAGTCCCAGTTTGACTTGAACTTGCATGCACATATGAGAGGTGTTCAAGTCAAACTGGGACTAAGTGTTCCCTTTATTTATTTTTTTTTGAGCAGTATATATAAGAGAAAGATTAATTGGTTTTCTTTTTAGAAAACCTTGAATTTTTTTTATGCATACAGAATTTTATCAAAAAATAAACATTGTCATTATTCACGATAAAAGAACTAGCTTAAAGTTGACTGAGATGAATTAAGTGCATTACAGTGCCATACATTCTTATTCTAAAGGCTTTTCTCAGATGCAAAAAAAAAAAGGTATTTCAAATGACTTTAAGTATCAAAAAAACTAAGGCTCACATTAAAATAAATAATTATACAAAAAGTTGTGCAACTTAACTTTCAAAACTAAAAGTTTCAAAATCTACAGCTCAGGCATAACATAAGCCTTTACTGACTTCTTACTGGATGCTTTGTGATGACATTTAGGATGCAAAAATCCATGGACAGGAACAAGAGTCCGTACATTGTGTTTTAAGTCACTATATTCATCAGAATATAAATGTCTCTCTCTTGCACGTGTGTGTGCACACTAGTCTTTAAAGGAGCGTGTGATTGCAATGAAGAGAGGTAAGCATGTGAACATGCTCCGAACTGAGACTTGCCCTGCGCTTTGAAGCAACTCTTCCTGCTGCTGAAAACATTTATCCTTAATAAAAATTTTTTCATCACTCCCTTCCATTTTGCAGCCTGCAACAGAAAGCTCCGTCAAATTACACCGCTAACTGTTTGCGTCTCCTTCCGCATTGACGTAAGCGCTTCTTCTTCGTCCATGTTTACTGGCGGCTTGCATCCGGAAGCGCACAAAAACATAACGCAAGCTTTTAAAATGAATAAAAAATTAAAAGAAGCTTCGAGGCAGAAGATTTTGCCTCGATCATTTTTTGTAATCGAACTACTCGAGTTACTCGAGGAATCGTTTCACCACATAACGTAGCCTGTTGTACTGAGTATCCGATAGTGGTTAGCTGTGCAAGTCGCGCCGACATTAACGTTACATCAAAGGAAGCTTCGTGAATAAACATATACCTTTCTTTTCGAAAAACGTAGTAATTGTCGGCCCGTTTTCTTTCTCTCTGTTCTCTGTAACCTCGCTTGTCATTTCTGACATTTGGGAAGCAAATTTGTGCTTCTTTGTTGAACTCGATCTGCTTTTACAGTTCAACACCTATACTCAGCAGCGACGCTCTTCGCTAGGTAGGATGGGCTGAACCATACAGTCAATCAGAGAGGGGTGTGATTTGACTGGAGATGCAGAAATAAGCCGTAATCTTTTTTCATTTGTAACTCTTTTGTAGATAAATTTCTAATTTCATTTAATTTACTGCTAGTAGTGTTATTACTAATAAAGCAGATCTCTGGGGGCCCCTAAAGGGCCCTTAGAATCATTCTAAGCCCCCCCCCCCCCCCCCCCCTTAGCGGCGCCCCTGGTTGAAGCGATTAAAGGAAAAGACTTAACTTAAAGACGTAGACAGTTAACTACAACAAACACAAGAAACTGTGATCCAGAACCAATCCACAAATTAAACAGGAACAAACAAGCAAACCTGAGTGATTCCACCTCCCCTGGCCCCTAGGTTGAGCTGTGCTCGTGTTGCCACCCCCAAAGCTTCTAGGTTGAGCTTTCATGCCAGTGCCGATGTATTGATTCAGCTTTCAAATCCGCTTCCTGCTCAGTAGAGGTCAACCTGGCAGCATACACAGTACAATTCAGAGATCAAGGAGACAACCTCCTATGCCAGCTAAGTATGACATATATGCTTAGCCTGAATCATGCCTTGCTGACCCAACATGATGCCATGATGACCTGTGCCTGGCTTCTGTCTCCTGTCTTCAAAAAAGTTTTTCCTGCAGTGCACCCCAGCTTTCAAGGCTTTTCTCTGGGCAGTGCAGTCACAGACATTTGTGTTATCTTTGAGTACTTTTACTTGTCTTTAGTTCCCAGCATTCTTTATCCCATTCATGTCATAGCTCACAGCTAAATCCAGTTATCTTTGTTCTGTGTTTTGCATATTTACATTCTACATAGCATTATTTAAATCCTTAGTTTTCAGTCTTTTGTTGGCCATTATTCTGTCATATTCTGTTAACATGGATTTATTTAATGTTGCTACAGTTTGTTCGAGATCTGTCTCTATCTGTGGTATTTTCTTCTTACTTACTTTAAATTAATTATATGTAATTTAATAAATTAATGTATATAATTGGTATAACATAAATGAAAACATGAAGTTTCTCTTGTATCAGGAAACTGACACGGCACTGACATGATATACAGTACAGTATGTTTTGCATATTTATATAATTACATGTTTTGAATCTGTTTATCATTAGTCTTTGATTATGATGATCCACCAATCAAGAGACCTTAGGAACCAAAATGTATTCAAATGTGCGTATTAATATACAATTTATTAAATATAAATCAGAACGTTCAACAAGAATTTAGTTGTTGTGATATAATTATTGAAGTAAACACACAATCATGTTAAAAGTATAAGTACTTCATTACATTTCCATTGCAATGTCGTAGCAAAATTCCAGCAATCCCCATGTAAAAAAAAAAACTTGCTTTATTCTTGCCCCTTAATGATGTGCAGTATTTTTTTTTTATCACACACTTCTATTTGGTTATAGCACATGTAAATAACTCATGAATGTATATATTTGATACCCTGGTGTGAATCAGTATAACGTTTAGAATGGACCTCTGCCTGCTGTGATGCTGTATTCAATATACACGTACAGATTTTCTCACTATTAACCTTTCTGTCACTTCCTTAAGTTACTTTTTTGGTAAATTAGCATTAATCACACTGACTGGGAAGTCAACTAAATAAGTGGATTACTGTTTGTTTGTGGTTTTAACTGTTGCTAAAGCCACATGGGTAGTCCAGTACACAAGGTCCTTCCAGTCATGCCAGATCTCACTTTGCTTCCCTTAAACATTGGTCAAAAGTGTCTGGTGGTTTTAACGTAGGTGTCTGTCATATCAAGCTTGTGATTACTGTCTTAAGTGAGGTGAAGTTTTTGGTTGTTACTGACACAACTGATGTTGACATACCTTATTGCTTGGAAAGTACTGTGTACTACAGTAAAATGGTACTAGAAATCACTGACCAAACTTCCATATAAATTCCCCTCACAAGACAACATAGCTGATTTGGCCTCTAGTGTGAACAGTGGGGAATAACACAGAGTCACTATTACTTTCAGTTCTTCTCTTTCTCTCTCTTTCACACACATACACACAAACACACAAACATGCACATTGTTGCATTGTCACAAAATCACAGTAAAGTGATGTATGTATTATCTGTCTGGTATGAAACCAACTGGCAGTAGCACCGTATGCCGATTATCAAGACCTTAAAAAGCTGTGTTTTAGAAATGCTTAGCAGAACTGATCTATTAAATACATACATTTTTTATAGTTTTATCACTTTATTGCACTTTTTTACCCTTTGCATGTGTAGCTGCCTGGTGAACTAGTAGCTGGTAGCTCCATGTTACCAGTGGCACACTGGATAGAGAGTCATCTAGCAGCTCCAGGAGTCCGGATTCAATTAAATTGGTTTACAATCTGTGTGGAAATCATGTTGTGCATGTGGGTTTCCCAGGCTTCCATGTTAAATCTCCCACACATGGAACATGCAGCAACATTTCCTTCTTGTTTTTTTTTTTTTATTTTATGGTAATGCTGTCAGTTACATTGTAACAAATCTTCCTGGTAGTTACCCAGGCACAGGTAAAGGTAATGTGATGACCGGAGAGAGAGAGAGAGAGAGAGAGAGAACATGGGCATATACAGGCATGTGTAACTGGGATTTTTCTTACAGCCGGGAAGTATCCCTGAGTCACTGCTTTCACTTTTGGTTCTTAAATAGAGTTCAGAGCCTCCGTTTGGCATTAGCTTTAATGCGCTTGAAGAAGAGACAAGATGCTGGATTACTTAGTTTTCTTAAACCTGCTTACATTAGGTATATATGTTTTTATAGACCTGCATGTTTTCGGATATTAACGAATTGCTTACATCGTGTCCGGAACACTATTATCATTTATTATTATTATTATTATTATTATTATTATTATTATTATTATTATGTAACAGAAGCAAATACGCATTTATTTTATTTTATTTTATTTATTTATTTTTTTACAATGATGGTAATGTCGCTTTACTTCACAGTTTGCTCAGCGGGGATACTGAATAGAGACAAAGTGAAGGCGTTGCTCGGGGAGGACGCGACGTTAACCTGTGAGCTTCCTGACGCTGACGGAGTGAAGCAGGTCATATGGCAGAGGAGAGAAGGCGAGGCGCTGCGCAACATGGTGTCGTTCACCGAGCGCTCGAAACCCCACGTCGACGACGCGTTCGCGGGCAAAGTTAACGTCACCGTGGCGTCAATACAGCGAACAACTATCGTGATCAAGGACGTGACTTTCGCGGACGAAGCCTGCTATGTCTGCACCTTCAGTGTGTACCCGTCCGGAACCGAGAGGAAGACGGCATGCCTCACTGTCCAAGGTAAAGTGCATTAACTTAATACCTATGGACAAATAGGTAAAAAAATAAATAAATAAATAAATAAATAAATAAATAACACTTAATCAAAGGGTTAGGTTAGTTACTAGATTAAAGTAAAGGATGGATCTGAGGAGAAAGCATTTTGGTACATGTTATGTACATGTTTACATAAATACAGTATGTACAGTACAGACCAAAAGTTTGGACACCCCTTCTCATTCAAAGAGGTTGAATTTGTATTATGGCAAGAAAAAAGCAGCTAAGTGAAGAAAAAAACGAGTGGCATCATTACTTTAAGAAATGAAGGTCAGTCAGTTGGAAAAATTGGGAAAACTTTGAAAGTGTCCCCAAGTGCAGTCACAAAAACCATCAAGCGCTACAAAGAAACTGGCTCACATGCGGACCGGCCCAGGAAAGGAAGACCGAGAGTCGCCTCTGCTGCAGAGGATAAGTTCATCCGAAACACCAGCCTCAGAAATCGCAGGTTAACAGCAGCTCAGATCAGAGAGCAGGTCAATGCCACACAGAGTTCTAGCAGCAGACACGTCTCTAGAACAACTGTTAAGAGGAGACTGTGTGAATCAGACCTTCAAGGTAGAAGATCTGCTAGGAAACCACTGCTAAGGACAGGCAACAAGCAGAAGAGACGCGTTTGGGCTGAAGAACACAAGAAAGAACACAAGAAAGAAAACTCTTTGAATGAGAAGGGGTGTCCAAACTTTTGGTCTGTACTGTATGTCGGGCTCCAGCTAGGTTGTCGTCGTTGGGCCCTTGAGCAAAGCCCTTAATCCTGTCCGCTCCAAGGCCGCTGTATACTGGCTGACCCTGGACTCTGACTCCAGCCTAATTACAAGAAGCTGGGATTTGAAAAGAATAAAGAATTTCACTGTCCAGTGATGTACAGTATATATATGATGAATAAAGGCTGGACTTAACATATACTGTATAAACAGTATATATAGAGTGATCCAGCTATTATGTTTCCTCTAAAGATGTTGCACCATCATTAATGCTATCATGTGACTGTCAGAGAGAGGCATATGTTTTTCATGTTGGAATGTGTGTACATTTTTTGGACCCCTATAAAGTCCAAGGTGTAAATACTCAATGCAATAATTAAATAATAATAATAATAATAAGTAAATGTTTTGCCCTCAAATATAAATAAACATAAATCAACAAGAACTTGAAGAACCTTTATTTTACACTTAATAAAACTGAACATGTTGTCTGATCATCCTAATATAGCTTAATAAATATTACGATAATAAATGGTTATATGATGGTATATACAGAGCAAATATAAAGGGGCACACTGCTTCTTCATTATATTAATTGACCCGTCAGGTGGAGCTAATCAGGTCTAATCAGAAAATAATAGTAGTAGCAATGTAACTTTAAACTGCTGTAACAATAATGTAAGATATTTTACTTTTGCTTTATGTATCAATAATTCATTGCTCTTCAGAAATCATAACATATGTCACTAAATAATGAATTGTTATGGTTGTAACGGGAAACTTACTAGATATACTGTTATAGTTCTCTTTCCTTGATTAAAGATCTCTTGCCATTATAACCACAATTTAAAAAAGAAACAGAACATCTGTTAATAACCTTATGATCTGTGTGCAGGTTTATCAAAAATAACATCACAGGTTTCAAGTAAACCTAAAGAGAAGGAGACTGTTGTCTCTTGCTCAGTCACTGGGAAATCTAACCCTGTGATCAGTTGGGGTTCTGAAGAGATGGACCTGAGCAATTACCCATCAAACAATGAAAAAAAACAGAATGGGGACAACACAGTTACAATTACAAGCAATATCACAATTCCACTGTCACAAGTCAGTGGAAAATATGTGAAATGTATGGCTAAAAGTGACAGTACAGAAAGGAGTGAAAACATTTTGGTGGAGAAACAGATGGATGAAGGTAAGGGCAATACTCTAATCATCTGAAATGTATTTATGAACATTTTTTGCCAACAAAAGAATCTGTGTGCATTATTTTCCATCCTTTGAGAATCCCTTCAATTTAAATCACTTGATTTTTTTTTGTCTATTTTCAGAGACTCCAAATGCTTCCAGATATTATGTCTGCTCTGTTATCGTCATAATCAGCGGTGTTCTTGTCAGTTGTATTGCTTTCCTTTATCACCAAAGGAGGAAAAGTAAGTAGCATTATGTATCTCGCTGAAGAAGTTTCTATTTTCTGTAGTGAATATGGTCATTGAAAGCTGAACTATATTAAATTAGATCTGAATTGAAGCATTAAAAACCTGGAGAAAACCTTCTGAAAAATTCAGTTGATGATCTATAATTCTAAACGTGAATCTAAATTTCTGTTTGTCTGATAGCAATAACCTATATATTCTATGTAGGTTAAGGTTTGACAAGGTCACAGTTAATAAATTATCGTTCTAATTAACAGTTTGCTTAAGTTCTGTAGCAAATCTATTTGCATATCCAGATTGTGTAATCTGGTCCAATTGGCTATTGCTGATGGTTGCATTTTTTTTAAATGTAAATAAAATAATATTAATTACACATAACATATTTGCTTTAATGGTAAATGTTATGTAATAAAATAGAGAATTAGTAGGATTCATGTAATGTAAAGTGATACAATTTGAACCGAAACTGGCTGTAGTTTGTGTGCACAAGGGGGCATGTGTGAGTTATATTTACTAGGTTGAATGAGGACTGATTGGATAAAAAAAGATTTCTCCCTGAGCTGTAATTTACACTAAACTTGTTTAGCAAAGCTATTTGTAGCCGAACTTGACCTGTTCCGCACAATATAATGTATTTCGCCATGAAAAGTCTTCTAATTACATTTTCTTTTCTTTTTTTTTTCTTTTTTTTACAGAAAACCAAAAACACCTTATTGAAAACGTCTGATATATTCAGTATGGACAAAGTATTCTTCAGCATAGTAATGCAGTCTGGAACAGATTGTGTACCACTTTGGATTTCGGAGCTTTCCCACATTCCCAAACTTTTTGTCAACCTTTCTGAAACTGAAATTTTGGACAGTTCTAATAGTACCTTTTAGAGTTACCTCTTTAGTAGTTTAGTGCTTTCTGCCCTGCTGATTTCTATTAACAAGCTATAATGAACTGTGATGACCTCCCCCTCTTTCTAGGACCAAATGTGGGAATGTGGGAAAATCCCCTTAAAAGCACTTTATAAAAATTAAAGCACTCAATATGCATGTTTGTTTACAGATGATAATTTTTTTGTTAAATTATTATTTAAATGTATTTAAGTCTAAATTTATTTAAATGAATAAAGCTTGTTGTTAATGTTTGTAATATATGTAATCTCTTTTATTAAAGCATGTGTTCAGGTGATATTAGATCATAAGTTTTTGCACAAGCCTTTGTCAGTTTAAGTAAGGTCACCTGCCATTTCACTTTATTGTCATTTTAAGTTGTGGGTAACAATTATATGTATATTTAATTTGCACAAAACCTTGTCAGTTTTAATAGGACCTGCCATTTCACTTTATTGTCATTTTAAGTTGTTGGTAAGATTATTTTTTTAAATAAAACTATTGTGTTAAAATTTTTTGGACCCCATTGTGTACATGCCAAGATCAGAGCCAAAGTGACAGAACTATTCACAGATAAAACAGACAACTAACACCTTCTCAGGCAGTGCTGTGGCCATGTGGCCATGGGCTTTTGTAGCAGGCACAACATCAGTGTTTGAGTGATGCCCTCAAACACAAAGTTGTGTGACTTTATAATCCCTCTCAATGCTTCACTCTATGCGTTTACATAACTTCCGTGCCACTCATTTTCACATGAAAAATTACACAGATGTATGTTAGGGAAAGCTTTTCTTGAGGTAAGGCTTAGAGGAATATTTGTATTGTTCAAATATGATTAATAAATGATTAAATTTTGAGTGCGAGAAACAGTGTTGTGTCATTTGAAGCATTCCCTCAGCCCTTGAGTTGCCTGATAACAGATCAGGCCAGACAGATAAGTGAAGCCTGTCATTCTCAGGAAGGATGGGAGGCAGGATGATGCGGCCAATTAGGACAAGGAGGCACAGTAAGGACTCAGGGGGGACTGAAAGGTAAGCTTACATTCTCAGAAGCAACTGGGAACCACCATGATGTTATCAGGAGATCTGGGAAGCATGGCGTCGTTTTCAGGAGGCTTGTGAAGCACTGTGAGATTCCCACAAGGGCAGGGATGTGGGGTAACAATTTCAGGAGGGCTGAAAGGCATTGTGACAGTCTCAGGTGTGCTTGTGCAGCCTGAATAACTAAAGAGTGGGTTGAGCTGCACCATTGGTGTCGGCCGTTAGATTCCCATTCAACACAGTTGTCATTGCTGCTGTCCTGGTTGGCCACCTTGCTCTAGCCACAATATTGGGTATACTGTCCTGCCTAACCAAAGACATTATGGAGCAGAAGAGGATCTGTACAAGTTTAGGTTTTGCTGTCTTACACAAAAAGGCACAGCACATGCAGACACATCTTTAATAAATAAGGTGAGAACAGACACTCAACAGAAAACAGGAACTAGGACCTGAAATAACAATATCAATAATGAAACAGTAGCTACAGTAAATGAGATCACTAGGAAATAACCATATTTACATAACAGAAGCTAAACAAACTGAAACGAGGAACAAAAATAGACCAAATGATTAGTAATAAACAAGGTGCAAAGTCATGGGCATGTGACCAGTAGGGGAATTATACATTTTTCTGGTTAACTGTATCATTGAGTTTATATACATGCTTTTTGGAGTAAATAAGCTATTTGAGCTTAACAGTGTAACCCATTAATGTAATTTCACATATGATAAGATTTAAACACAATCAATTACTATTGTATTACAGAACCTTTGTGTGTGTGTGTGTGTGTGTGTGTGTGTGTGTGTGTGTGTGTGTGTGTGTGTGTGTGTGTGTGTGTACAGTATGTAGTGTGAGTGATGTACTAATATAAATGGTTTACAAATACATCTCTTTGTATCCCCTGTGATAAATGGGGCACATGGTTAGAATACTTTTCAAGGTCTTTACATTTTAAAGAGGTCGAGGTCTTGCCCTGGTGTAAATCACCCCAGATCTCAATCAGATTAAGCAAAAATCTTTGTGCCACATACCACTGGTCACCTTCAGAGGTCTTATAGAGTCCATGCCTCAGAGAGGTGGAGATGTTTTGCAAGCACACAAACGAACATCACCTTACGCATTAATCAGGTGATCATCATACTGTACTTTGACATCAGTCCTTGCAGTCAGGAGTCAAAAAGAGAAGTATTGTGTTAGTATGATATGTAAATAATAACACAAGATAAAGAGAGAGGGGAAGAGCAACAGCATACGTGAGTATTGGAATGATAATCATTTCTTTAATGTAAATAATAACAGGAATGGACTTCAGATTTTTCTTCCTTTGTATTCTTGTAGTATTAATAAATGTGAATAAATGTCCTGAATAGATGTTAAATAAACATCTCCTTAAAATAAACCTCCACAGACATCAATGTTTACATGTTTTTCTTTGTTACACAACATGTTTTTAAATCTATTTATTATTAGGTTTAGATTAACTCAATGTTCTTGTGTACTGTTATCATTCATATAAACCTATTGTTTGAGTTGTGCAGCTCTACAGTAAATACATATAAACACAGTTCTGCTCTTAAGTTTATATACCTCAGGAGAATGTGTTAAATATTACCCATTTCTAAAAAAAAATATGGCTGATCAAAATTCCAGTGTGTTGAGACCAAACCAATGTCAGGGAGATCAACAAAGATTACAGGCATAACTGCCAGAAAAATAGTTTGGGATGCCAAAACAAAAACATCCCTGTTGTGCCACATTGAGGTGGATCTTTAATGTTCTGGGGGTATCAATACACATTGAAGGACAGCTGATGTTCCAGTATGGCAGTAATTCAAAGCAAAAGGACAAGCCGACCCTTCAGAGACGTCTGGAATAGTAGCCATTAGAATCTCCCGACCTCAAAATCCTTGAGACACCAGGGAGATCTCCAAAGTGTACTGCATGCAACAATTTATAGGGCCTGGAGGCCTTTGAAGAATAGGCAGCATTACAACCACGAGAAAATCCACAGTTATTACAGCATAGCACAAGCTACAGTATCACTGATGCACATGACTGGATACACCGTATTAAAACTATCCATACTTTTGGATCTCTTTATTGTTATTATTATTTTGGTATTATGTATGTTTTCCTTAATTATTATATGATTTTGTAACTTTGAATCCTGTTATAATAAAACAAATTGGTTTTGCCAATTTTTTTTATGACAAATTCTGCCAGAATATATCATAACTTATGACCAGGACTGTATCGAACACCTTATATTAACCAGATTAAAGAACTCATCTGCGTAAATAAAGACAGAGTTTGTAATTATACATTATTCACCAAACATCCCAAGTGGGCAACTAATTCACATTCTACTGCCTGACTAATTTCTTTTCATACTGGTGCACCTGCAAAAAAAAAAAAAAAAAAAAACAATATTAAATGCTTAGCCTTTTTTTTTAACCCTGATATTTCTAATTCTGATGTTTGCTGCCCAGTAATCATCTCTTTTTATTTCAAAAGATGAGTGGAAAAATTTTAGATCTGATCTTCGATTGTTGTTAAAAAATGTTATAATGAGGTTATGTTTCATGCTTACCAATAATAAAAAAATAAATAACTCATTTAAATAATCAGTCCCGTGCTAGAAAGCGTCTCTCTTGGTTTCTCTTGGTTAAGTAAAGGTTATGTCTCTATATTGGTAGATGTTACAGTACTCTGCATGCTTGTAAAAAAAAAAGAAGCTGAAGTAGCATTGTGACCTTGCTCTCAGCAGAAAATGCTGTTTGTAATCTCGTTGTTTGAGAGGAAGTGACCCGGTGGGTGGTGGAAAAACTATCATAGTTGAAACAGAGCAGCAATGCCGACCACAAGTTCCACTGCTTTGCTCTTATTCTTTATTACTATCTCTACATTTCCATTTCTACCTAAAGGCATGGGTGAGTCCTGCTGCAACTTTTATAATATGTTTCTAATATGGGAAATCTGTAAATTGCGATATTTTTCTTGTGTAAGTTTGTGCTGAAATGAGACGCTATTTTGTTCATGTCACCACTACAGTGCGAGTGAGATATCCAAGAGATCCAATAAGGAGATCGGAGAGACAGCCATTGACCCTCAAGTGCACAGCAGAGTATGAGGAAGATGCTTGTGGAAACGTCTGGGTCTCGTGGTGTCTAACAGTTCCAACAAAGCAGTGTGAGACACTTACTGATCCTGACAGATATGTGATCCATATTAATGAGACTAAAAACATTGGGAGAAGGCAACAAGATGCTTTTATTACATTTAACCAGCTGACTCTCAATGACTCTGGCATTTATCAATGTGAAGCTAAATGTCAGCGTTCTAAAACCTCAGCTATGGGACATGTCATCAGTGTCACTGTGACAGGTATGAGCTTTCTTATCTACGTCTGAATGTCGGACAGCTACAGGAAATGCTTGTAAACCATTTCAGAATGCCAGAAAGTTTAAGTAAGAACAGTGCAGCTAGAATTCATTTAGCAGAACTTTAAATCATGTTTACATGCAACTTCGTCAGGGATGTTAAAGCTGAATAAAAACAACCTTACAACAGTACTACAGTAGGTAAATAATTAATTGTGACAAAAATGTAACAAGCTGAAATAACATGGCTTCTGCTTCACAGGCGATTCTAATAACGTTCAGAAGATTCCAGATAGAAGTAACCAATGCAGTGTGAATATACTTCTTCTGACAATTGGTGTCTTCATCCTTTTTTGGATCCACTAAGTGAGCCACTACTTGGTACACCAGATGCAGTTTATAATAATTAAAAAAAAATTATATTAAAACATACAATATTTTCAGCTTTTTATCTCCTGTGTGTTAGTGCTATTACATTATAATGGAACATTGTCATGGTGCAATAAGGTATGTGTGTTGTAATGTTACATAAGTGGTATTTTTACTGTCACATACTGTACTGTACATACCCCGTTGTGAGAATCTGCAGTCGTGTGTATGTTTGGGCACTTTCACTTTCAGCAAGAAAACAATGAGGGTTGCATTTTTTTAAAGGCTTTATTTTTATAACATAAGGGAAAAAAATTCATAAGGCAGAAACTGTCTTATTTTCACACCAAAACGATTTACTAATGATCTGTCATAAGAGTTAATACAACTGGTGCATCTTGACATTTTGTGAAACAATTCATTCTTTTAGTTATTAAAAATATTTTAGATTTGTTAGATGTAAAGACAAATGTTTCTAGCCCTTTTTGTTGTTTTAATTTCAATTATTAAGGCTTATAGTTTATGGAAATTACAAAATAGTAGAATATTTCTTAAGATTAATCTTAAGTAAAAAATATAATACATTGTTCATACAGATTATGTATATTTATAGAAGCAGTACCTGGTTAGAGTAGCACAATTTATTAGCTTAGCATCAATGCAGCATAGCATGATTCCATATGAATGCAACGAACTAGACAAAGACACAGTATTTATTCTGTATAAATAGTAATTTGAAATTAAACCATTCAAATATTTTGAGATACTTGATTTTTTATTTTCATGATTCGTAAATTGTAATTATCAAAATTAAAACAAAAATGCTTGGAATATTTCACTTTACTTGTAAAAAAAAAAAAAAAAAACTAGAACATATGAGAGTTTAACTTTTTCACCTCATTTTAATTTTTCAAGATGCATGTATATTATATCTAATTTACGTTTTATTACATAATTTAATTTAAAAAGTGAAACTCTGATATGTTTGACCATAAATGCATATGCTGTATGCATAATAGCATGGGACGTTCACGGAAGTGATTTAGAAAACTTCTTAGAGCAACTCTGAGTAAGGAAAGTAGAAAAACTTTTATCTTAGTGAGGAGGTGTGGTCAAGCCCGTTGCTAGGGATGATGCAGCAATTCAAGGACTGTGATTGGTTAATAAAATAACCTCTGACCTCTGCAAAGGTTTTGAAATGTGCTCTTTGTGAAAACAGAATACATGATAAAACCAACAGTGAATCATATTTTTTGTATATGAAGAAAGTGTATAATCATGAGAACAGGCTACTTTATGCAAAGTTTCTAGGCTGAATGTCTTAAAGATAATTAAACAACTAAATGTTGAAAATGTGTCGACTTTGGAAGCAACCAATTTCCACACAGTAGTTACTATATTTAAGTTCTCACATTTATTTATTGTACTGATTTTATCACTTGTGATCCATTTTAGATTGATGGGAGCAAAATGTCTCAGCTTTTACAATGTACATGATTACAGGACTGTCTGTTTCATTCGCACTTTTGGGTGGTATGTAGCCAACAATCCAAGAGAGATGGAAGGAAGTAAAACGACAAGAAAACCAAATTGGACAGAAAAGCAGTGTTTACTTTGGGTTTATGTTCTGTGTTTGGAGAATATTTCTTCCTTCCACCATTTTGTCCTCTGCTAGAGAAACTCTTAAGCCTCTTAAAGTCCTCCTCTCTACTCTTACCTTATTCGGACGGGACTAGTCTTACTGGGGGACGTTAGAGAAATTTCTGTTTCACAGAGGTACTTTGTGATTTTAATCCCGTCCGAATCTGCCATGTCTGTCTTTTTCTCACACAACCTCTGTAAAAATTCCAGAGCAAATTACCTGCTGTTTTTCAGCAAACTCGGCGGTCCTCTGAGAAATCTAATCCCGTCCGAATGCGAATGTCTGTGTTTGCCGAAAATGTTTTTTTCTGAAACGCGTTTTCTTGTGTGTTTTGGTCAACGTGAACTATCGTACAATCTCTAGCGCGCCGGTATTCGAGTTTCTGCTTTCTCAACACGTGGTCTTGTGCAACGCCCACATGTAAAACACAGACACGCCCACCTCCGTAGTAAACACGGAGATGTCGTGTCGTGAAATGACAGACGTCGGCTGAAAAAAATTCTAACTCAAACTAGTTTACCCCAGTAAACTAGTCCCGTCCGAATAGTGCTTTAGGAGCTGTTTTTAGGGCTAAGATGTTTGTGAATCATTTTTATCTTTACTAAGATTTAATCCTAAATTTAAGGAGAAATTCTAAGAAAATGCCCTAATTATAAGATTTTTCTTAGAATTTTGTCACTAGGAGCAACTTTTAGGCTTAAGAAGCTTTGTGAATACGGGCCCTGGTCTTTAAGGTCTGTATGTAATGAAATGGAGCTTCTATTGATCTGACTTGTTTCTTAAGCCACAGATGCACAATTGTTCAGTTCTGATGCTCACATGCCCTTTTTAGGTGCTTTCACTGTTAGGTAGGGTTCAGCATGGGCCCTCTGATCCATCTAAGGCTGTGCAGCTCTACTCTATACTCAGCCAGCTGTGATGCACTGGGTGTTCTGACATCTTTATCATACCCAGTATTAACATTTTTCCTGATCATAGCCCATGAACTCCAGCCCTCATTTGCTGGCTACTGTAATACACCCCATACAACCTGTGCAATTCCAATTGTATATCCACCTGTACAAATGAGAAGATGCGATTTTATCTAGACACTGTCAGTGGTTTTTTAATTGTTTGGCTGATTAATACATATCAGTATAATGTGTGAAAAAAGAATGTCACTGTGCAGTAATGTATATGTGACAATTGAGGAGTTAACTATATAGCCAAAAGTATGTGGATGCATTACTATCACACCCATACATTGCTACAAAGTTGAAAGCAAACAGCTGCGGAATTTCTATCTAAAGTATGTTGTAGCATTAACATTTCCTTTTACTTGCGATAAAGGCCCAAACATGTTCCAATATAAGAACTCAAGAGTTCTGCACAGAGCCCTGACCTTAGACCCATCATGAACACCTTAGGGATAAATCAGGATGCTGACTTCAGTGGGATTGAAAAGTCTGAGACAACTAGTGAAATTGCTTCTATTTTTAATTATTTTCTAATTCAATTCAGCAAGTCTCATTAAATTGTATTATCGACAAAATCATTCGTAAAAATCTATGTACACTTGGGCTCACATGGACTCCACAAGTTTGGGCAAATCCTTATGACACATTTTAGATCTCATTTAAACACATAATTTACTAGATATTAGGCATAGGGAAAATCTGACAAACAGAGAAAAAATTTAACATTTGCTTACATTTAAAGGCACATTGCATAATCATAAGAAGATTTTGAACAGGTACACTCTTTGTTTTAAATATTTGACTATTCTTAAGGCTTCTCTTTAATATTAATTTAAAATATTAAAAAATGCACAGCTTTGTAATGTGATCTCAAACATTTGTAAATCACTGTACATGCCAGTGCTTCTTGCCTGATGTCACTAATGTACTTGTCACTGAACTGGCAAATCCCAACATCCACATTCCAATAGCTATCGTTCTTCCCAGAAAAGGGGAGTTTATAATAACAACAAGGGTGTGGTGTGGGGGGAGGAATAAATCATGGAACAGGATGTGTAAAAATCACATATGGGTGTACTAGATTTGTGGCTGTATGATGTAGTTTCAGTTGTCAGATTGTTTAGATGTTTAGATAGTGAGGCACAAATTTCACTGCATGAAAGTAAAATATAGGAAAATGTCTTATTATATAGATGAATTTGTTATATATGAAGAATATATGAAGAATTTGTTCTTCTAGCAATTACAGTATATACAAACCTAAGTAAAATACTTAAAACAAAAAATTTTGTTTTGTAGTATTTTGCTTAGGTTTGTATATAATTGTTAGGAGAAAATAGTAGAAGATAAAGCATAAGTAAAATATACCATCAAAACATTTAATAAGTAATAAAAGTAATACAATAATAATAATAATAATAATAAAAGTAAGAACCTTTAAATAATGGTCTCCTGTAGCAAGTTCAATAAACCATTATTTAAAGGTCCAGAAGTAATTTTTCGTACTTTTAATCATTTTTTATAACCTTAGAAGTTTTTACATTTTGATCATTAGAAAATAATGTTACAGGAAATAAGAACCGGGTACATTAACAAAATTCACAGAGTCATCATTTAAAAAAACAATTTATTTGCCGTATTGAGTTTTTGATAAATCAATATGAAACGACGTGTAATATACTACCATGTTGGAGATTCTTTGGGAGTTGTTAAATAGCGGCTTAGAAAAGCATGATAACAGAGCATAAGTGCGCCATCTACAGATGAGCTATCAAAACTGCAGAACATTTTTATTTTTCGGAATGACGTGATAGTTTTCCCGCAGTGACGTGGGTTTTCTCGTAATCACATTATGTTTTTTCTCATAATTACGTAACTTTTTTCTCGTAATAACACGTCCTTCCTGCATCATGTGTCACATTTTTACATAATAACACATGTAATAAAATTATATAAAATTTTATATTTACTAATATTGAAATATATATTTATATACAAATTTTATATATATATATA